>JASVER010000045.1:6935112-6980410 GCA_030449065.1 Oceanodroma leucorhoa | reverse complement strand
AAAAAAAAAAAAAAAAAAAAAAAAAAAAAAAAGGCAAGCCATAAAGCTTGAGGTAGCCAAAACTGCTAGTTTTTCAAAACCCTTCCAGGCACAGCTCTCGCACCCCCAGGAATATCTACTTTTGGACAAAAAGACCCAGCAAAAAGGAAGCTTTGCCTTTTCTGGGGGTATCGCTCCCCCYGGCAACCCCATCCCTCCAGAGGGTCTCCATGCTGTGAGCCAAGGGCTCAGGACCACGAGGGGACCGCAGCTGCACTGGGCAGAAAATCATCTGTACAACCCCGAGCCTGGTCCCAACCCTCCCTGGAACTGCAAAAGGCCTCAAGGAGGATGGGGGGCTTCGCGCCTCGCCCCGGCACCCTCCGCAGCAGCCCGAGCAGAGCCCTTGGGTGCTGCCACCRCTGCCCGGCAGGGTGAGGATGCTCCCCGGGATAAGGGGAGAGGCCAGCCCTCGTCAGGGCAGGGCGAACCCCGGTGAYGCCGCGGCTGCGAGAGGATTACCAGCGGCGAGACCCTACCGGGATAAAGCCAGGATGAGCGCAGCCGCCGTGGAGCTGGACCTGGGGACACCCCCCCATGGCAGGTTGAACGCGGGGAGGGGGTTGCACAGGCAGGCGCCCCGAGCTGCAGAGGCCGAGTGGGCTCATCACACCGCTGTGCCCACAGACAGCTGCAGGAGAGGCAGCAGCCGGGGGGCACGGCATGGGAAGGGGGGCTGCTGGAGCACCACCRGCCGGGCTCACCCCTGCTATGCTGTGGGGGGGCTGTGTTTCTCCCCCCCACCATGCCCTAACACAGCCCACCCGCTGCAGAGGCCAAGGGAGACCCTCACCCACACTGGGGCGGGGGGGGGGGCACAGCACCCAGGCAGAGCAGCAGGAGCGGGGGCTGCCCCTCTGCAGGCACCCACACACAGGGCGCAGCTCCCTTTGCGCGCCTGCACCCCCCGTTCTGCAACCCCCCCCTTTTGCACAGCCGCACCTCCTCTTTCGCAACCCCTTCCTTTGCACACTTGCACCCCCGCTTTTGCAATCCCTCCCTTTGCACGCCTGCACCCCCCCTTTCGCAACCCCTCCCTTCGCACACCCGCACCCCCCYTTTCCCAACCCCTTCCTTTGCACACTTGCACCCCCGCTTTTGCAACCCCTCCCTTTGCACGCCTGCACCCTTCCTTTTGCGACCCCTCCCTTCGCACACCCGCACCCCCCTTTTGCAACTCCTCCCTTTGCACACCTGCACCTCCCCTTTTGTAACCCCCCCCTTTTGCAACCCCTCCCTTTTGCACCCCAAGTCCCCCATTTTGCACACCTACACCCCCCTTTTGCACGCCCCCTTTGCAGCCCCGCCCCGCGCCCCCCGCCCCGCTCACCCGAAGAGCCCCCGCAGGAAGGAGTGGGAGCCCTTCACCCGCTTCTCGGCCTCCGCCATCAGCTGCACGGCCTCCCGCTCCTTGCCCGCGCTGTCCATCGCGCCGGGCCTCCGCCTTCCTCCTCCCTCCTTCCTCCTTCCTCTTCCTCCTCCGCCGCCGCTGCACCGGCGGGCGCGCGCACGGGGGCGGGGCGCSTGCATCACGCACGGTGCACGCTGCAAGGATGCACGTTGCGTGGGGCACGATGCACATTTCACGTTGCAAGSTGCACGATTCGTGTTGCAAAATGCGTTGCACGCTGCACCCCCCAGCCCGCACCACCCCAGCTTCCCACCCTGCACACAACACGCACCCCAGAGGTTTCCYCTCCAGCTCTCCAGCGTTTTGGAAGCAGCGGCATCGCTGCGGTGAGGCAGCGTGAAGACCTAGGAACTCTCAGGACTCTTTTGCAGCTTCTGGGAAGGAAAGCAGGCTGACACCTGCGCATACAGCTGGAGYCAATCGACTTTTGCACCTTCACAACAAGGGGAGACACTGCGAGAGGATGAAACTGGTGCGACTGTGTTGCCCCAGCGGTGTCTGTAACCCTCAGAATTACAAAAATCATTTCTAAAAGTAGATTCATTCATGACTTTCCTGAAAATGTACGTAGCCCTTAGGAAATCCGCCGTCACTGGGATGGGAGTGCTTAAAATACAAGGAAAGCGGAGCAGGATCCAGCTCCAGCACTGTATTAGACAGACATCCACGAGCAGCACGCAGTTAACGGTCAGATCTTAGCCAGGATCAATCCTCATCATCACCCCACAGCCAAAGCACTTACCTGCTCCCACACTAGCTGCATGTATGCCGGAAAGAAGAAAAAGTTAATTTATCCCAACTTGAAGGTCTTTTTTTTTTTTGCAGCTCTGATTCTGCTTTTGTTTACATTACTCTCAGACTTTCCACGGAATTATTTTAATGCAGGAGGTAGAGCTGAAGCTTAGGCTCCTGGGAGAAGGGTTGTCGTTTCCCGTGGATATTCTGCATTAAGTGAAAGGATACAGAAAAAGTCAGGAGAACGGGCAGCAAACGCGCCCGTGTTCTCTCTCGCACGCATTTGTGTCCTACCCCCTCAATTATCCGAGTGCACAGATGAGTCCCTCCCTTAAGCAGTTCAGCACAGGACTTACACACTTCACACGGACTGAGTGCGCAGGAGAAAGGGAGAAGGTAGAAATCACTCTTCCCCCCCCCCCCGTAAAGCTGCACCAGGCTCACTCCTTAACGAGAGGCCCATCGGCCGAGGCCCTGCAAGGGGCGCTCGTTAGCGAAGGCCGCAGCGGGAGCCTGGGTCTCGGGCCGGCCTGGCATGAGGAGGGACCCCTTGAGGTGTCTTCGCTACTCGCACAGCCGCTTATTTCCTCAGGGTTCTAAGGCCATAGTGGTCTGTCCCCACACACACACTCCGGCCCCCTCGGCCCCTCTGAACCCAGGCACGATGGAGGCGGGAGGCAGGGCGCGCATCCGCTCGCACGGCGTGAGCATTAAGGGGCTAGCAGGGACTAAGCACTGCAGCCAGCCGGCCCCTAGATTAGGCAGATCGGCGGCCCGGGCTCGGGGCCGGGGCGTTCGGGCGGGCGGAGGTCGCGGCCTGCACCGCCCGGCCCTCCCGCACCCGAACTACAGCTCCCGGCGTGCCCCGCGGCCGGACGCCCCGCGATGTCGTCACCGCTCCGCGCCCCACTGCCCTCCGCCCCCGGCGTCTCCATGGAGACGCTGGCGCATCCCCGCCACCTCTCAGACAGACCCCCCCCCCGCCCAGGGCCCTCAAGCGCCCTGCGGACCTCCAGCCATCCCGGGGGGGGCACCCCCAGGGCTGAGGCAGCCCCCAGACCCCCGGAAACCTCCCTGGCCTCGAAAGAGCAGGGGGGGAGCAGGAGAGAGGCCCACGGGGGTGCCAGCCCCCCGCCCCTCACTGCGTCCCCCGTGCACCCCCGAGCCTCTCTGCCCCACACACGCCGGCAGCGGGCGCTTGTCTTCCACCTTGGCCTTTCACCTCGTCCACAACAGGAACCGAGTTATGGTAATCAAGGTGTAATTAATCCCCCCGCCACCGCCCTGGGTTCTATCCCTGCCCAGGAGCTGCTTACATGTGCGCAGGCCCGTGGTGGCGTGGGCATCCCAGTGTCCCCCCGCTGACAGCTGGTTGCCAGGAGGTAACGTCACCGTCACCATCACTGTCACGGGGTCTCGCTGCTGGGAACAGCCCTGTCCCCAGCAGCTGTCCGCAGAACCATCCGCGCCCGGGTGAGGAAATACCTGGGCTCGTGCAAGGATGGGAGCCACGTGGATGTAAATTCGGCACTGTGGGATGGGTCTGGGGCATCCCTGAGACACGGCTGTGCCTGCACGCTGAGCAGGGGGTCCACACCGGGAAARCTGGGGCAAAAGCCCACCCCTCCTGAGGAGAATGCAGGTTGCTGACCTCGTTGCAGAGCTGGGAGAAACTAGACCCAGTAGCATTTCCAAAGCCAGAAGCTGCCATCCAAAGCGAAGCTCGCTAGTAAAACTGATAACGGTTACAGATTGCAAAGGATCACAAATAATCCCAGGTTTTGTTTCCCTTTTCCAGGCAGGACACAATGGAGCCTTTTTATCTCTATGACCTCGGGCTCCTAACAGAAAACAAAGCTATTCAAAGGATCCTCTGCCCCATGGCTGCGCAGCTCTGCCATCTAATCCTCGCACTGGAATGGGAAGATGGGATTTGTCAGGCCTTTCCCAATTTAGGGGAGAATGCAGAAGAATTAGCCAAAGCCACGGAAGAACTCACTTCTGTTGCAAGAAGGTAAATTTGCTGGGTGTCTCCCGGGCAGATCTGGGGGCTGGGAAGGAGGAGGAAGGGATGGCAAAGAAACTGGCAGGGAGCCTGCCTCTCCTGCCTGGTGCTCCCTGCCTGCACCCCGCTGCAGAGGTGGGAACGTGAGGAGGAAGGGACGGGGAACGTGAGGYGGGGAATAGGATTAGGAAGGGAAAAGGAGAGATGGGACAAAGCAGGGATATGTGCTTGGAAGGGATGTGGCAAAGTAAGCAAAACCTCAGCAAGCAACGTTTAAGCTAAACACATCTTAAAATAATAGTCGGACAATTGACCGAATGCTTCAGTGAATTTACTGAATGCTTCAGTAAACTGGAGCCCAAAACCACCGATTAGGCACTGGCCACTGGGTTATTTTGCTGTTACAGCTAGGACGTGGTAGATAGCAGACACCCTATCTTAAAGTGAATTGCAGCCATGGCAAAAGGTTCTGAAACAGTTTGCAAATAAAGCTAAAATCAGTTCAAGCCCAGTTAAGGTCTGGAGTGGCTAATTGTTGTGATAAAGCCCGAGACCGGCGCGGCATCCTTGCTGCTACCYGCCGAGGCTGGTACTCACGGGATGGCGACGAGCTGAGCCCAGCGGCTTCTGTTCCAGGTTGGCTGAGGAGTCCAGCGACGAGGTGTTCAAGGAGGAGATGTGTCCTGCGGCCAAGTCCCTCGTCCTGGCAGGGAGGTGCGTGCTGCTGGCAGCCCACAAGCTCCAGGTACAGCCAGAGAACCCTAGCCACAGGGAGGAGCTGGCTGCGTCGGCAAAGAGGGTCTTAACAGAGACAGTAAAGGTAAGGGCAGAGGGGGACAGTGGTGGAGTGAGCAAGGGAGGAGGTCAGGGTGGGTCAGGGTGCAGCTGTAGGAGGGACAAGAGCTGCCCTCCACCAGGACAGGGCTTGGGGGAAGCTCTAGCTGGAGCAATGGTTGTTTCTTCACCATGTGCTCACTAGGGCAGGTCTGCTGAGCAAAACGCACCTCTTCTCTTCCCTACAAGGGCTGCGGTGTCACTTTGGCTGCGCAAGGGATGAAATAGTGAAGASGGATTTTTGAGCCTTAGCCACTCTGACCAGTTTTTCTGCCCTTTTTTTCTGGTTAGATCCTTCAGATCGAAGATGCTGCTGGGGTGAGGAGGATAATTCAGGCTGCCAGCTGGCTTTTGGAGTGCCTGAGTGTGCTGCRAGATGCAAGGGACATGCCAGGACTGCTGGCTGCTTTCCGGGCCTTTTCCGAGGCCTTGCTTCTGCTGAGCAATCTCACAGCAAAGCGCCTCGAGGAACTCAGAGACTGTCCTCGACAGAAGAGCTTGGCCCAAACTTTGCAGTTCCTTCAGAAGTGCATTCCTCTGCTCCACRCAGCCAAGCACAGCAATCTTAAACACCCCTGGGATCATCAAGTTAACCTCTCCAAAGACTACGCTTTCCAGCTGACAGAGAGGACCATCAAAGAGCTCACTTCCCTGCTCATCGACAATACGGGCAGCAAGGAGCCATGGGACAGAAAYGGGACCTTCTCCCAGCACGTGAGTAGGCTGCTGGCTCTCCTCTCTCGCCCAGACCCAGCGCATCTCTCCGACAGCGAGTTCAGCGCTCACGTGGAAGCGGTCATTTTCTACTGCATGCTTCTAGCAGACTCGTCCAGGCCAGATCTGAAGCTGGACCTGGTAAAACACTGCTGGGTTCTGCTACGGCTGAGGAAAAGCATCTGCAGCCACGTAAGCCAGCAGGAGGGATGGCCAGGGCAAAGCTGGGGAGAAAGCAGCCTGGAGAAGGAATGTCACACCATGAGAGAGGAGGTGGAGACTCTCGACCAGGCAGTGCTCACAGCTACTCTGTGCCAAATCCTTGACACCTTCTTTGAGGGAAAGGAGCCCCTGAGGCAGTTAGTTGAAGATGCCCTTAGCCTTGCTGGTACGGGGTGTTTTCCAGCAGGACAGGGAGGATTTTTAAAGAAGCTTCAGCCCCTCACTGCCACCTTCTTCACACATGCCCAGCAGATGCTGAGAGTGGCAGACTTTGTTCTGGCCAGGTGCACCAAAACCCAAACTGCTAGAGAAATCGGAGAGCAGGTAGAGTATTTGAAGAGACTCCTTGCCAGTCTCCCTCCACTGCTCACAGAAATGAGCAAAAATACAGCCCAGACGAGCGCTGCTGAGCAACTGCAGTCCTCATACCGCGTGTGGGCTGGAACAACAGAAAGCCTCTTGCGGTGTTTTGAGGAGACGGTCAGCATGCGTGAATTCCTTAAGGTGTCTGTCCAGGAAATGGCCAAGCACAGGGAATGGTGTGAAAAGGCCCTGGAAAGTCAGGACCCTGAGAGGCTCTCTTGGCATGCAACTCACCTCACGAGCTGGGCTCGGTGGGTGGTTGAAGCTACCACCAGGTACGTGGACAGAGYCACAGACCCCATTTTCAGGAACAGCTTGCTGGTTTGGGTTGAGCAACTGGCCAACTCCATCCTTGAGCTGAAAGCAGTCACAACCCTTTGTCCAGRGAGACTCTCCTGCCTCCCAACTAGGGATGTCTTTTCTAAGGCAGCGAGCTGCCTGATGGATACTGCTCACCATGTCCAAGATGGGCTGGATGGGTCCAACCACCCGGATATCCTCAGCCCTCTCCGGGCACAAGTGCGAAGCACTGATGTTGCAAAGGCGCTTGAACTCAGCCCGTCACACACTGGGCTAAAAACCGTTACTGATGAGGCTGCATTGCAAGAAGACATCTTAAGTCGTCCGTCTCCACGAGCAGGTAACTTACACCCGCATGTTGTTTCAAGGAAAGGAGATACGCACCCTGTCATTACAGCTCTCCTAGCAGCGACGAGAGCCCATGATACGGCAGCTGTCAACGCTGCTTGCTCCGCCTTGCTTGAACTCTCCAATGGCTGCATCGATGCGGCAAAGGAAGCACTGCCCGTTGCTGAGTCTCCCCAGATGGAGACGCTGGGGCAGTACCACAAGATTGTATTACTGACACCATGTGTTATGAGCCTGGCCAGGGAAACAGCCCCAAGGCAGCTTCGTCATCCAAGCAGACTTCTCCAAATGGCACTCACGCTCTCAGAAAGGATCTGTGAGACCAAAGAGTGCCTGGCAGCCGTGGCAGGCTCTTGGTATAGTCTCTCTCAGCAAGTATTTGGCTTTATCTTGTCTGCTGACTTTCTGAGAGGCAAACAGGCTTTGGACGAGACCATGATGGGTTTAGCAGGAGCAGTTCAGTTAGCAGGAGACATTGCAAGCATAGCCTGTAGTAAGGGAAATCCCATTTCCCCCGATGTCTGGGAGAGCTTTCTACAGGTCCAAGCCAAGTTCTCACGTGCTCAGATGAGCACCAAAGCATTACTTGAGAAAGCAGCATCCTTTGAGGGCTCCTGCAGGGTGGAMGAGGCCAGCCTGGAGCTGCACTGTGTCCAGTGGGCCGTCAGCATGCACGTCCTGCTGGGTGCTGTGGATCGGTTCATAGGCAGGGACGTCCTGTTCCTCACGGAGCTGAGGAGCGCCGTGAAGAACAAGCTTTGCTCGCAGAGCCTCTTGGCTGCTGTGTCCGAGAACTCCCTGAGGCTGCAGGAGGCCGCCCGGCTCTCTTACTTGTGCTGCCCTGAAGACTGTGGTCGCAGTGAAATTCTAGCACTCAGAGAGGAGATAAAGGTGCTAATGGAAGCACTGCTGGATGCCTCCAATACCCTCTTGGTCTCCCCACTGTCTACTGCCAGCTTGTACATTCGCTTTGAGCTCCTACAGAGAGACTTGGCCCTCAGGGCCAAAGCATTATTGCTCCACCTGGAGAAGGTCAATACTGAACACCTGCAGGTCATCCGAGATGTGGTTGGACCAGCCCTGTCCCCCCTCTCTCAAGAGGAGAGGGAAAGGAGCAAGCAGGCCTTTGAAGAGAAGGCAAGTCAGCTAATAGCTAACGTTCAGTGGGTCAAAACCACACTCCAAGATGTTCTGGAGGCCAGCGCTCATCTGCAGTCACAGGCAAACCTGCTTTCCATCGCAGACCACCTCCTGGTCCTCACGTCTGACGCAGTGGGCAGCGCCAACGAGCTCCTCCAGAGCAGCGGGGACAAAGGGCACTTCCGCCTAGACAGCATTGTCTGGTACTGGTCAGCAAAGGCGCACTACCTCGTCACGCAGCTTCGGGCTGCCCAGGGCATCAGTGAACACATCCTGCAGCTCATCAAACAACGCCTGCAGAACGCAGAGGACCAGTGCTCCCCAAGACAACGCAGCAGCACAGCCAAGCTCTTCCCAGCCCAAGAGCTTGATGCTCTGAGCCACACCAAATCAGCAGAAACTTGCCCAAGCAGGAGCGGACAAGCAAGTGGAGCTGCCCGGGAGGCACGTGAAATGGTACAGTAGCTTTTTCCCCCATCAGCACTTACTGCAGGGTGATGGTCAGGGCTGTCAGTCAGTCCTGTTACCCACACCATGGAGCATAAAGATAAGTGATGCTGGCAGGGACCTCTCGAGGTCAACAGTCCAAACCCCTGGCCACCTTCAGAGTTAGATCAGGTTGCTGGCTGCCCTATTCAGCCGAGTTCTGGATATCCGATCTGACGGACACTCTTGCGTAAATAAACCCATCTCCAAAACGCTGTTTCTGAGGAGCAGAGGGCTGTACTGCTCTCCCTCCCCTGAAACACTACCTGTCTCTGCACAGCTCCTCACCTCCCCACAAGCACCCTTTGGGAGAACCAGCAACTCCACTCCCACAACAACTGCTGTCGGTTGTCAGGAGCTGGCAAAGGCTTCAGCAACACGATCCAGATCACTCAGCAGAGTGGTTTAGAGCATTTAATCATACTTCTCAACCGCGGGAGCTGTCAGCTCACATGACAGCTACCACCCATTTGGAGATAGCTCCAGGAGATGATAGCACAAGGCATTTGGATTTGACAGTCCTGCTATGGGTGAAGGCAGGGGAGAGAAGGGCTGGTTGGGAAGGCAGAGCAGACCCAGAGAGGTGGCGGGCAGCTCTCCCGTCTCCTTTACTCACCAGAAGCTGCTTCAGAAACACACAGGTGGAGACTTCTCAGCATCGTTGCATCTGCACGCTCCAAACTTTGAATCTGTTCAGTTCTTGTCTCGACAGCACCAGAACGGTCCTCCCAGCATCTCCCTTGCTGGCAGCCCTGCGAAGCATGAGCGAGAAGACAGTGACACACGGCAGGGTGGCCCCAGCAAGATGTCCCAGGTCACCAAGGACATGGCAACAAGGATGCTTCACATGACTCAGTTCCTGAGGAAGAAGGGCCCCATCATGGTATGGAGTATTTCTCCCCCTCCAGCCCAGCACATTTTTTGCTCAAGAGCACAGTCAAAGCCAGTAACAGGGCTGCCCAGTGCCTGCTGAAACCCCTGCATTACCCTGCTCTTCTAAGAGTGGCACCGGCTGCATTTGTCCAAAGTACTAGMAATTACTTCCTCCTGATTAGATGTGAACTTGGCGTCCAGTCCTTTCCTTGTTTCAGAATGTATCTCGGCTTCCTGAACCCTCCCCTGTCTTGCAGAAGTGGTCTTTTTAATCCTTCTCTCCCCAAACACATTTGTTTCTGTTTTGTTTTAGAGCAAGGATCAGCTTGTCACCTGTGCACGGCAGATTGCTTCTGACGGGCAGGTGTTTGTTAAATTTGGCCACACTGTTGCGAAGCACTGCCTCGACAAGAGATGCGCCGCAGAGCTGCTCTGCGCCGCAGAGCAGACCCACACCATCAGCAGCCAGCTCGGCATCGTGGCCAGGTGAGTTGCTGGGGTCAAGGACAATCTCTCCCAAGGCTGGTGGGCCCCTTCTCAAAGAGATGTGCATGGTGGTCTCCAGAGGTCCTTGTTGGATCTGGGTGTAGCCCTTAGCGTTCAGTTACAATTCAGGGGGCTCCCTCTCCTCTTCCTGTTGCTGTAAACAGCCCTTTCCTCCCCTGGTTTGCCTGCCTCTATGGAAACCTGCTCTGACAGCGCAGGGGACAATCTCCTGGTTTTGGAGTAACCGACAGAGTTCTGGCCACACAGGGGAGGCACACTGTCTGATGCTCTTCCAGTAAAATCCTTTAAAATGTCTTTTAAGGGTAAAAGCAGTCACTGCAGAGAGCAAGTCCTCTTCCGAGCTGCTCGTGAGCAACGCACAGAACCTAATTCAAGGGGTTTTGCACATTCTGAAGGCAGCCGAGGCAGCATGTATCAAAGTAAGTTAACGCTGATGGCATCAGATAGGTTTTGCAAGGTAAGTCCATGCTGTGGGGAGCTCCTACAGCCAACTCTGGTGATGGGAGGTGGGAGCCGGCTGCCATGGGACCTCTGTCAATTCCAGTTGGGGGTAAAGATTCTTACTGTGATGTTTTTATTTTATGCCTTTCTGTCTTGTTTCCAAAGCCTGCTATGCATCTTTCCGGGCACTGCGTCTACTCCGTCACTGCTACCAACTCTGAAGTCATCTTTAGCTGGTCCATTTCCTGTTTAATTTTTGGATAGGAGAGCAGCAGCATCTCATTGGAGACCGTTATTTGGAAATAGTCCATGTCAGTCTTAGCCTTTATGTTGTCTCAAGATGAGCTTTGATCAAAACTCCCAAGAGCTTCCCTTGCAGCTGCCAATGATGGCTGATTGATCCAACTGTAAATAGTTTGTGAGAGCAGACTTTATCTGAAAGCACTCAGAAAACAAGTGCAAATACAACCAGACTCTCCACTGATGCAGTTGTTCATCGTGTGCCTTAGCCTCCTACATAATCCTACAGCTTTTGCCGAGCTCCAGCACATCTTTTTGAAAGAGACACAGTTTTTATTAGAATTCTATTGAATGGAGAATCAGCCACAAGTGTGGAAAAGCTCCTCCTGCGGTTAATTGCCTGTACTGTTAAAAACATAGTATATATGTCCATTACTTACTTTGCTGATGTCAGCCTGAAGTAACTAGCCATTCTTTTATCTTGATTGTCTAGATTACAAAGTCCTTTATGACCTGGCTTTTTCCCTTTGGGAACTTCCCTGCTTATCAATAAACTAACTATACTGCATTCCTTTTATCTCTCTGTAAGCAGGTTTTTAAGCACATTTTAAGCATTTTTTTTAAGTATTAACAGGTAGAGATGCCACATTGGTCACACACACATTGATACATTCAGACTTTTATATCATTTAAGATATTTTAAGTGAGTTCATGTACAACAGTATATTAAAGCATGCAAATATTTTGTCTGATAGGGTTTGCGACAGCCCCCGCCTGACCCTGAAGAAGAAGAAGTAGCTGCTTTTTGCATGCAGTGGAGAAAAAACCTGTTGTGGCATAGAGCCAAGGAGTCTTTAAACTCAGACAGGGATGAATTAGGCCTCCGCAAGACTCAGGCAAGGGCTGAACCCACCCTGACAGCTATGGTACAAGAACAATCACCTCAGACCAAGAATACCCTCAAGCATCCAAAACCTATTAAAGGACATACAGTGACAGACAGCCACCTGTAAAAACAGGAAGGGACTTCTGCTGGAGGGGAACTGCATTGCTAACAGGCCTCAGCAGAAAGAACGCGGCCCGTGCTGCACTCCTCCCAGCTCACATCTCTTCTGCTAGAGCTGCTCTTGCAGGAGAACTGAGAGTGCAAGGCCTGAAAAGGCTTTTCGGTGCTGGCCACTCCTCCTGTGGCAAATTCCACCCTGCAGAGACACTGCTTCCTTTTGGCGTCGGAACAAAGAGATGAATAAAATGATGCCATGCGCGAGTGTATTTCTGAAGAGGCCTCTCGTCCAGATGGCGTTTGAAGTTGAGTTATAAGATGTAATACCGAGCCACAGAGGACACAGGAGTCGGGGAAGAGCTTTAAGACCCAGTCAAAGGGAAAACAGAGGGTTTCCTGTTCAGTAAAACATCATTCACTCATCTTTGTTACCTGCCACAGGAGTCACTCTGAAACCATTACTCTTGAATCAATGGCCACCAAGTTGGGCCACAAGTGATTGAAATCCTTTATATTCATATACTGCATGCCCCCGTCCAGCTGTGAGCCAGCTCTGGCTCTTACGTAGTCAGTCAGGCTTTTTTTTTTCCTTTGGCAAATATTGATATAGGGAAGACAGCATTTCACGAGGTACCTTCATTATATTACTTTCAATGACTGCCAGTTCTGTGTTCTTCAGCACCCAAGATGTGAACAGAAGGGTGTAGGAACGCACTTGTAGCAGCACCAGCAAATCCGGCTGGAGGGAAGGATCGGGGCGTTCTGTAAATGATTTAATTGCTCATCTGCTGCACAAGAAAGCCTTAGAGCTGGAAGGTCTTTCTCAGGCCCTGATCTTTAGCACACTCTCAAACTTTTTTGCAACCATCGCCTTTTCTTCTAGGGGTAGCAATCCTGAATACTGCACAGGAAGGGCAGCCAGAGATACATAATCCTGCAGAAGAGCCACTGCACTGGCTGGAGCTCATATGCAGAATACAAATTCAGAGGGTAACATGCACTGCAAAAGCTGGAGGAAAGAACTGAATGAGGTGGAAGACTAAGGGATAGGATCACTGACTTCTGAAATGCAAAACAGGAGAGTAATTACGTATTCTCTACTTTGCAAGAATAAATGTATTTACTTTGCAATATGAAGGATTCACGTTAGAGTCTTTTCATCATGGTAGAAAAATATTAAAACAGGCTATCTAGGGAGACTATAACTCTCCCTATGAGTATTTTTATCATGGGGCAGCGAACACCAGGTGGGGATCTAGCAGTGCTCGGTCTTGCTGAAGCGCAGAGAGCAGACAAGATCAGAGACATTTTACCCTTTCACATCTCCAGGGCTAGCAGGAGTGGGGAGCATTTTGTCTCACCTGCTGCCTCTGACTCAGCAGATCCTGCAGAGAAATGAGACTTTTCTCCCAAAATCCCTCTCAGCCCCAGGACTCTTTTACCCGGAGTAACACATTCAATGCTGATGACCACCCACCTTGTAGCTACAGCATTCCGGAGTATCCGGGACCGACGATACCGGCTGCTCCTGTTACTTCTCTCCACACTCGTGCTTCACAGCCTCAGGGGCACGTGTTTCAAGCTGCTCCATGCCAGCATGCTGCACGTGTGGAGACGGAAACAAGCCTCCCCTGCGAAAGACACAATCAATCCGCACAGCAGATCAGACTTGGCTTGCTTGGTGGCTGCAGCCCATTCCAGCCCTCCTCGGTGTGGCAGGACGGTCCCTCTGACACCCCCAGCACTTTCCCCGTATCAGGTAGTTTAGTACTTGCACTGTAGCAATGAATCTCCTCCACGTTTCAAGACTGCGCAGTAGCAGCGGGCACRCTGGAGCAAGTGTAGACTCGGGAGGAATCTGCAGCGAATAAACCAGCGAGTGCAGGCGGACGGAGGAGCTGAGCAGCAGCCCGCAGACCCTTGCGCCGTGGCTGGGGAGGCTCACCGGGACCTGCTGGCTGGGCACGACTGGATCTGGGAAGAAGGAAAAAGGTGGTTACACACAGAGACAACAGGCTGCAAGGACTAGCTGGCCCCTTCCAAATTATGTTTCCTCCTCAGTTTGTACCCCTTCTTTTCCAAGATATAGAACTGTGTTGTATTAAAGATACTGACACAGCAGTGGATCTCCAAGGTTAGAAGGCAGTGCTCTGGGTCCCCCTACCAGAACATGCCTCATTTTGATCTGCAACTCCAAAATGGGTCCATAACCAGACCGATGGCAAGCCACCTGAGATCCTTCCATTATCTCAATTGTAAGGCATGTCATTTTGCTCTTGGTATCAAAGCTTTTCCTTTGGCTCTTATTTTTCCAGTATTTAAAAAAAAAACCACAGAGAATCCAATTCAGTGATGATGTCATCACCACCCTACAAGAATTTGTGACTTCAGGCTAGAGCTGCACATCCTACAAGTCCTTTCCCCAACTAAGTGCGAAACCGCGCATTTGGCTTCAGTGCTGTAGGTTTTTCTCTTTGTTCCCCTGTCAACCCATGTACTATTTCCAAACTATTTCTATTTTTCCCTGCTGTCCAATTCTGCTGGCTTGGTTTTTTGATGAAATCCTTGAACAGCCAAACTCGTCATCAGATGAAGAAGTAATTATGTAGGACTAATAGACTACTCCAAAATAACACCAAAGTTTCATGTCTGTTATCTAGTTTTCAACCATTTTGAGCGAGCGTGATTCAAAATATCATAAAATTAATACAACTTATACTCTGGGAAATTAGGAAGGCAAACTGGAACCATGATCGCCTTCGGCAATGTCTCCCCTGCCATGTTTTGCACACGTAGAAATCAGCAGCTTCCCTCCGTTCGCCCAAGCTCTGCTCATCAATGCAAGACACTTGCAATTCTTGCCTGGATTACYGTTTGTCTCACAGGCACAAGAAACCAAACCCACAGAATTTGTGATAAACACTCTACTGTCCCAGTCGCAAGGATTACTTGGGCCAACAAACATAAACACAGAGGAAAAGGTCCACCAAGGAAGAGACTTAATGCAAAGAAACATTCCAAGTGGGCGGGAACCAGATGGCAATTGAGCAGACGGCAAATTTTTATTGTAAATGTAGCTAGCTAGGTATGACTACATTTCCTCTATATAAAAAGCAACCCAAAAGGCAAAACAAGAGAGGCTTTGAGGACAGTTGTGTTCTCGGCATGCAACAGCTTCAGAAATTAAAGAACATGCATGACATTTCTCATAGCGATGCTGATAATTGCAGCAAGAGAACGACGACGACTCTCTCCAAATCAGCAGTCTGATCGTGGAACCACGCAGCAAGCTCGCTCCATCTGGACTCAGTACAAGGTTAGTTTAAAAACCCRCTACCGCCTGACACTAAGGCAGTGTAGCGACCGTACTAAAAACAGGTTTAGTCACCCTCGTCCTGCAGACACCCCCACTGCTCTTTCCCCCACGCTGAACTAGCTGCCAACGTGTCAACATCACAGTCATTACCAGACTTTAACTGTACCCTTTTTAATTTTTTTGTTAAAAATGTCATAAAGACACCATGAATACAAGTACTGCAGTTACATCAATACAAAAAAAGCAATACAAATTAAGCAGCTGAATACAAAAATACATTGAAATACATGAACACCACAATGTAACTTATAGCACTAATCAGAATCGTGTATGCGTGAAAAAATTAAATAAAAACCTTTTTTGTATTAGACAACTTAGGTATTCTCCACTTTTAACAGTAACTTTCTTCTAGTTATGTACTTCACAATTTCTTCTATATACAGCATAGAATAAAATACTTTTAAAAGATATGACATTTTTAATCCTCAATATGCGATATAGGTCTCTTTTACACTAAGAATATTGACTGCATGAATAAAAACTGTCAATGTCTTACATCAACTGATCTGAAAAGGAGGATCAACATTTTCCTTTTAAATCATTTACGTAGGTTTTAAATCAGTTAGTAGGTTTGGCTTGATGCGTCAGACAATCCTTGTCAAACAGTGTCTCTCACAGTAATGTACATAATATTGCTTGTATCTATACAATCATACAAATGTAGCAATCATATCTAAATGTTGTTTATGAAAGAGACAGCTCACACATATACAGGTCTTCGGACTTTCTTAATGACTTATTTACAATGAAAGTGCTTTTATCAGCTCTAACACGATACATGGGGTTTTTTCTACATGTCAATTATTAGTCTCCCTGAAATTGGAAAAGTATTATATAGAAAATACCACAGCTTTGCAAACACTATAGCATACTGTATAACTGCATGTGGTTCTGAGATTAGCAGCTGAAAAGTGTTGATAATTATAATTTAAAAATAAATAAAGCAAAGAGGTAAACCAGTTACAAAACAGCAGAAAACTGCAATATTCACAACAGTAAAAAGACTTAAAATCAATTGCTAACAAAACGGTGAAGCAGTTGGATCGAAAGTCTTGAAAACATCTTTTAACGACTTATCATCTGATTCCCCATTCGGATCACTCTCCTGTGTCTGAGTCACCTGCCCAGGCTGTCTAACCTGCCTTGGGTCGCTGTACTGCGGTCTGATTAATCCCGATAAAGCCTGGATAGGAAGGTTATGCACCGCGGGTGCAGCGCTGGAGTGTTTAGCCTGAGATTTACTGGTGCTATTTGCTTTATCTGAAGTAGCTTCTGCTGATCCTTCTGTATTTTTTTCCACGGTCGAGGCAGCCTTCTGCAGCGATGAATCTTCTGGGAGACTGGGTTCATTTTTACCAGAATTTTTCAAAATACTTTTTTTCTGGTTCTCTCCGTTCTCTCCTGAACTAGCTGGAGCTATGTCCAATGATGAGCTGTGATCTCTCGGATCATACAAACTAATACCGCTCAGTATCGAGCCTGGAGTTCCCAGCCTAACACCACTCGATGATAATTTGGGTGCGTACGGAGGCAGAGCATCTGGCTCAGGTTTAGCGCTCACAGCTTCCGAGGGCTGCGATGAGCCAGCCGCAGATCTGGCGAGGCGGGGGTCAAACTTCGGAGGGTGTGAATCCTTTGCGACTCCATGATGCGTATCTGCACTCGACAGTCTGTGGAGTCTGGGATCAACGTTTTTTTGTAAGCGAGGATCTCCTAACTTGCTCGAGCTACTGGCATGTGAATCTGCAGACGGATCCAAATAGCCGCTCCTGCCCGTTAAGTTGGTTTTTGCCTTTGCAGCTAGTCGCGGGTCAGCTGGCATTGCATTTGGATGGGGATCATTTTTCAAATTCCGCAGTTTATTAAGCCTCTGGTCAGCAATGAGTGGAGGAAGAGGTAAATTGATTGAAGAGACAGGGTCAGGCTTAGGCAAAGGTATTGGGAGCAAGTCTTCGGGTGCCCATACAATATGCTTAGCAAAGTTTGGTTTCATCAGGGTAACATCCATTTTAATGTGGCTGAACTGCCTAAGCTGAGATCGGGGATCCCTTAACGTTACACCAGGCAAAGGTTCCAACGGTATCAGAAAAGCTCGTTCTCTCAGCTCTCTTTCTGAGTCCTCTTCATCATCATCCATCCCTTTTTGCTTGACCTTAACTCCAGTGTGCGCGTGGTGTAAATCTAGCTTTGCTCCCCCAAGGGATGAGCTGGCGTGACCACCCTCGCTGACCTTGTGCATCCTGGGATCTCGTACAAGCCGTGGGTCCAAGGACGCGGATTCTGAAGGCTTCCTGGGGTTGGACCTTGGGGAGGCCCGAAGTCTCGGGTCAGCAGCCTGAGGCCCTGCGCCTTTTTCTTTTGCCAGCCTCGGATCAGTAGGAATACCGAGCATGTGCTGCTCTGTGGAATGTTGTTGCCGATTCCTAAAACTTTCGCTTTGTTTCTTTAAGGTTTTTAGTATTGATTTAACACTGCTCCCCTCTTCCTCTTCACTACTGGAATACCAGTTGACATTGTCATCTTAAAAAAAAAAAAAAGTTTATTCAAGCAAATGATCACCAGGGAATGCAACACATTTACTCATATAAAGGGTAACTTCTCAGGAAAATCAAACTGAAAAGACCTGATATTAAATCATCACTCTCTGTATTATAACAACCGTAATCTAAAATGACAAAAATAAATTTCAATGAAGAACTGACACAACAACAAAAACTGTAGCTAGTGCACGTACTCCCAAACTGCTGCATTCCGTCTCTCTCTGCCAATATTAATCTGGGAAAACAACCTGCCTTCAAACAATTATTTCTACCAGTACCAGTAAAAAAACAATGTAAAATCTGAGTCTTGATGAAAATTACCTTCACTGTGGGATGGTAGAACGAAAAGTAAAATGGCACCTTACAGTAGTCTTAAAAACAGGTAAGTTACATATGTGGAATTTGCTGCCTTACTACAATCCAAATCACAAGGTTTTGGGGAGAGGCCAAGATTCAGGAAGGGAAGAAATAAGAATAGTGAATTTTAAAGGATGAATTCTCAACTACCGTCTGCAATTTACTGGAAAGCCGTATCAACACAGCTGTGTGCTCAGGTCCATATCCTAAACTTGCCTACTCACTGAAGGAGACTAGTCGTCTATTCTGGCTCAATAAAATGAGCAATGAAGGCGAAACCCACCACCATCACCACTGTCTAATGCACAATAATGCATGTGTCCTCAACGCTTCTTGTACCACACAAATATTCAACAACAGGGAGTGACCTGTTGTTGGAGGCAGCTAACAGGAACATTTTTMCGCTACACTGCTTTCCCAAAGCCCTCTAGACGGGAGGACCACTCGCTCTAAACCACTGGTGAGAAGTCTTCAGTTCAGAGTAGATTACTCTAGGTTGCTCTGGCTTTGTATGTAGCCTGAAGGGCTGCATTTCCAGATCTCTCTCATCATTTGATCAGAATTATATTGGCAATATCCTCGAAATGATTTGATGCAGCAACTCCTTTTGGTCAGACAGAAGATGCAGTTCTGGTCACATAACCTAACAGCCTCAGAAAAGGGCGCAGCAGGGAGCAGGCCAAGGGACAAAYGTACCCTGTGTACGTAATCTGACCTGCAAGCTTACTGCTGTCCATTGTCCAGGTTACAGAAGAGACTCTCAGATTAAACACTGTGAATTTCAGATATCAGAGAGGAAAAAATACTCCTCTAGAGAAATAGAATATGCAGAAAAGATCAAGAGGCACAACTGAATAAATAGAAATTAAGATGCACTTGGCAGTACTGGCGGTTAGAAATAATAACCTTTCTGTTTCAATCAGGGATTTAAAGAAGTAATTGAGTTATCAACAACAGAACCTTTTAAAAGTACAAACTACATCCAAAAATTACCCACAGATCTTTCTACTTGGAACTGGAATGCAGCAACTAAGCGTATACTAAAATCCTGGAACAAGCTGGGAAGGAAAGCAAGTATATTCAGCTGAAAAGATTATCTGAGTTGGTAATTGCACATTCACAATGATAGTGACTGGTAACGTGATGAAAATCCAAGTCAACAGATTCATTCCAGGCTAATACATGGTCAATAAGTATATTTAAAACTCTAACAAAATTATCTTTACCTTCGTCTTTGCTCATTGCCCTCTGACCCTGGCTGCTGACAGAGTCTCCGTCTCTTTGATGCTTTTGACTAAGTCTTACATAAAGGGCCTTCTGCATTGCTGGAAGAAAATCCGGTACATTAATGCCTGGTTTATGGCCCATATGGCCACTCATGCAGTCCGACTCGCTTCCACCTTGATGCGACTCTTGAGCCATGAGGTGAGCCTGGTGATCTGTAAATTCTCCATGCCACGTTCCATCTGCAGTACAAAAAAAAGTTAGCAGCTAACCTATACAAGCTGTTACAGCAGAGGAGATAAAACATAAAACACAATCAAGCAAAACTAATGTGACTTATATTACACGACTGGAAAGCATCAGCTGAAAAAGCCTACACACTGAAGACATTCCAGGAGGTTTGGCTTTCTATCCAAAATTCTTTCAGCTGCTCAGCTTTGGAGCCGTGATGTCTTAATACCGCACAACTGCAAAGCACCCTATCAAGGAACAATAATTTTTAAACGTCCTTACCACCAGAGTTATTAGCTGGCTGGAAGTTATGTACAGCTTGATGAGAATAGTAATTGTCATAGAAATCAGCTGGGTTCTGAATAGGCTCGTAATTCATATTCGGCTGCCGTTCACCAGGAATCTGCTGGTATTGTGGCCCCGGAGGACAGTGATTCTCTCTCGGCATATTCACCATATGTCCTTGAACTCCTGGGGCATTGTAAGATCCACTGAGACCCGGTGGCGTGAGAGGTGGACCACCCTGCTGTCCTTGCATAGGCATACCAGTCTGGTTCTGTGGTCCGAGAAAGCCTGGTGGAACACCCTGCATAGGAGGACTCTGTGGCATTCCTGGGCCTTGAGGCCCCCCGCATGGATGATGTCCAGGAGAACCTGGGTGCATTGGCGGCCCATTATGTCCTTGTGACATGCCRGGTCCCGGCCCTGGACTTGAACCTGGGTTATACATCTGCTGAGAATGTGGGTCATTTCCCTGAAACGGTGGTCTCGGTGGTGATGCGCTGTTATAGAAGGTCGGTGGCCTGTAGGCAAAAGAAAAGTAGTGAATCAAATTTTTCACCTACAAAGATCAACAGCCTATTGGCTATCTCCTCCTCACTGTTTGTACTCATTTGATCTTCAGTTGGATAAAAATCTGAAAGAAGCAAAATAATTTATTTTCAAAGAGAGTAACTATATACATTACACACAACAGAGCTGGTCTGGAAGTAGAACATTTTTTCGATAATAGCACATGCAGAACATTTGCTGCAACTAAGAGTTTTAAAAATCCCAAGGCCAACAGTCTCCATCAGGAGTGTCAATTGGCTTCGGTCAAGAAAAAGATAACTATAAAAAGAGTTTAGAAGAGAATGAACTTTGCTCAACCTTCAAATGGAGATAGGGAAGGCAGGCTCAGCGCCAAAACAAGAGCCAATGGAGTGACTTTCTGGAAGGTCAAGGCTTAGTAAGCTCTCTTCTATGGAAAGCATTAAATAAGTAAATAATTATGATAGCCAATATTTCAGAGATCATTAACTTAGCAATATTCTCAGAAGTATATACTTCTGACAAAAACAAAGAGCATTGTTTAAATATTTATACAGCCATGTTTAAGGAGGGTTCTACACAAAATTCTAAAACCTACTTTTTTCCAATTTTGTGTGCTAAATCCACAGTAGGCTTCACAACTATTTCAAAGAGAGATGGGATTTTCTTATATTCTCCTGAAGGATCTTGATAATTTTCTATATCAGACTCAGAAAATGGATATTGCTCTGGTGGGGTTGGCAGAAGACCAACACCTGGTGGTGGCTTAGGGAGAGGAACTATGCCACGCTTTCTGAGTTCCTCCAGTTCTTTCTCATCTTCATTCTGTGGTTCCTCCTCAGTATTCAAAACCTAGAACAAAGCAATGTAGCAAACACTTCATTAATTTTGCAGTGCAATTCAATTTAGTCTTGCACTTTCCATTTAAATATAATTACCTGGTACAATACTACTATATATTGACATCAAACTCCCATGAATTATAAATCTACTATTACTTGTTCTGCAGGACACCGATTCACAGCCAGGAAGAAAATTATTTCTGTAGTCAGGAAAGGACAATTTCACACAAGTCCATTTCCTTCAAAAAGTAATTTTAAGTGACAGAAATTGAAGGACTTACTAAGATTCATAATGTTTCTAGTGATAAATTCAGGCCACTTTTCTGTTAAGGCCTGTTGTAGAGTAACTGGAGAAAGACACAAATATCCTACTTAGCACAAAGGTCAGGATTTCATGAATCATTCAGAGGAGGCACCTCATTCCTTTCTCCACCCTGAGCGTAGAAGTCAGTCAGATGACATCTACCTTCTAGGCAGCTAAAGGTAGACAACATAAAAGCCACACTTCTTGTTACAGAGTACATGAAGATTTCCACAGAAAGGGACGCAAAAGAAAGTTCACGGGTAGAAGCGTGAGTTGTGAAAATAAACGAGTCTGATATGGCTAAAAAATAACTGAATAACTGATGGCAAGCAGAATTCCTGGTATTGAACCTGGTCACAGACTGTGCTAAAGAGCAAGAGGGAAGCTTAACATCATTACTGTTTAGCATCACGCTCAGAATTTCTAGCAACCTCCCCCCTATTCTTTCTGGCAACAAACCTTGTGTTTACAGACTACGAATTGCTCACCTTATCCAACAGCTCTTTTGTTTCCGCAGTCAGGGGAGCATGAGAAAATTTGCACTTATCTCCTTGATAGCATTTTGCTCCTGTATGGTAGAACTTGCAAGGGAATTCATGTAAGCAATGTATTAAGGATTCCTAACAAAGGCTAATTTCTAGTTTGCACTGTTTGGCAAGTTTATGAAATTCAGCTGTCAACTATCCTTCAATTCTTCACCAGTACTTAATCTTTCCAAAGCAGTATGTTAAGAATTTTGAAAGCTAATAACCAACTTACCTCCTACTTCCATTTAACATTCTAATAATAATTACATTACTGTGGCCTTAACATTATTTTGACTTGATTCTAAAATTGTGATTAAAAAACCGAAGGTCTCAATTCCAGAAAAAAACATAAATCCTTTACAACAAACAAGAACAGATCAGGGTTTTAAAAGTATGTGGACAAATGCATCTAACTTCAAGAGGTTTTATCTTTTAAAACATTAAAAATCCTTAAACCCAAAAACAAACTAGTAATTTTATACATACTTTCTCCTCCTAAGTATTTGAGCAGAAAAATAATCTTCTTGTAGCAAATCTACATAGTCTTTGGTATAGTCTTTTAAGAAAAGAAATGCTACCCTTAAAAATCACATCAGTTAAGAGTAAATATAATCTTTCAGTTTAATTCAAGTATTTTTTTAAAGGATATTGTGCAAATAAATGCAGTTCTCTCCTTTGGTGCAGTAACCCTGTATGTAAAACTTGCAGATTTCCTTTTTCTTTTCAATCTCTGCATCATGATCAAATTTACACTGCTCTCCCTATAAATTAAAACAAAACAGAAAAAACATTATCAATCTGAAATGCTGAGTAATTCCATTTCATATTTAAAGAAAAACATCCTCCTTAGCTGAATTTAAACTTTTTATCTTTACTAACATAGAATTGCATTATAAGCATGTCCCTGAAAACTGTGAATGGGAGGGGCCTGGACATAGAGAAACAATTCCTGAATCAGGATTTAGTCAGGAATATATGCAGTGGTCACAGAAAACAAGCTGCCCCTACAGTACCAATTCTCTTCTCTGTCTCCACCCAGCATTTTGCATTAAAAAGGCATTTAAACAAATACTTTGCTGAAACTCTTCTCCATATAAACAATTATGCACTTGATCAGAAAACCTGATTCTGTTTTAAGGGTGTGTGGGAGAACTTTAAGTCCAACAAGCAAAGAATTAAGACTCTTCCATGTACGAAAAATAGAGTCCAAATAATACCAAGTTTTTATCAACCATATCATGTTATACATTAGGATTACTTTGCTGGAGAGGTTTTTTGCATATTTTTTATATTTATTTTCATGAAAAATACACTAAGTGCTCTTTCAGCCACTTGTTTTAAAACTGAAGGTGGCAGCAAATACTCATCTTACTGAGCATGGCATACTAAAATTATATATAAAGGCAGCAACAAATGCATTGTTTTCAATTCCCCCTGGTTTGGGGAAAAAAGCATACTCATTTTCACCTTTACCTTGACCATCTGAAAAAGAAACAGAAAATGTTCTATCTCTAAATACACAGAGGAACCATACACAAATGACGCACTCACTTATTCGAGAAGCATGCAGTTTTTCTTAAGTGTGTTTTATAACTGACTGAACTAGTCTCACATCAGAGGATTCAACTCCACAGCAGCATAAGCTTCAAAATGAAGCAATAGCACTTTTTTTTATGTAATAAGAGACTGTCTTGCTAGTGCTTTTGCTTGACAGCTGACTGCTCTGAATAGCATTGTCTTCCTTCTGCTGCCTTCCACTTGCTGGCTGAAGGAAGATGATTCTTTGGTAGGGGAACTATTACTACAACCCCACTTTTTACTTTAGAGAGAGAAATAATTTAGCATAATAAAGCAATTCCTTCAATGTTTCAAAATTAGCAGTAGCACATAAAAGAGAAATAATCTAATACATTCAGAAATCATTGCCTATTTACAGATTTCATACTTGTAAGATTTGTATATTTACATATCATACATTGTCAGTGTAAGTTTATGATACTATCACAGATGTTTTTACTGTATATACTAATAAGCGAACACAATCATTTTTAATAGAATTTGTTATAATTCAAAACGCGTAACAGAAGGGGATATTTTTCCACAAGTACTTCTGTTGGCATTTATCTATAAATACACAAAACATTAGAAATCAAAACACCGAGTTTCAACGTACAAGTTTCCTTTGCATCAGCTGAAGTAAAGAAAAGAACAGAGCATCTTTTCCCCTTCCTCACACCAAAGACGACGACTGACAGACACAGTGCATAATTACCTTAATACATCTCCCTTCAAGGAAATATTTACAAATTTGTTTGCCCTTGTGTTCCACTGTATGCTGATTTATGAACTCCTGACTCATATTAACCCATTTCTTCACTGGTTTGCCGTCCTGTAAGAAAAATGAAATCCTACTGATGCTTACTTATTAAGCGCAGTTGCAAAAATATTAGAGCATACTTGGTGCACCAGTTACCCAAAATGTGATTAATTACACCGTGATTTAAGTTCTTAAAATTATTATACCCACACCTCAAAGTAAAGGTAAATACATATACTTTTTGTTAGCTGCCTTAACACAGAGGTTTTTTTTATAAATGCAACCAAATCAGAAACTTCTTACAACATAATAGACACAAATAACTTCACTGAATGGACAGACTATCTCACACTTCATTTGACAATGCCGGAAAGCAGGGCTGACTCCTGGGTACCCACCAAGTCAGGGCCAACCGCCCCCTGACCAARGGCACCTCTGCAGACAGCCAGGAGTTGAGTAATCATCCAGGCTTCCAGACCACYATCTTAGCCACAAGGCTATATTTTGCCAATCCTTCCCCTCTATGTGCTTCTCATGCGATTGTCATCTCCAGATTATCTATCTTCTTTTTTCCCTCATTAGAAGAAAAAACCTGTTTGCTTATACCATGAGGCAAAGCAGAGAGGAACCACAATTCAATCATGACTTAACACGTAAGAATTATTATGTCCCTGGTGAGGCAAATAATTGTTCCCTCTTATGATCTGATTGCCACGTGGCATCTGCACTTGAGATAAACTAAAGAAACCACGGTAAGCTCATCTAACCAGAGAGTCTGGGACAGGTGTTGAGGGGGCCTGGCAGAGCTAATGAAGTCATGGAAGTAGATGGCCTTTAATGAACTGCTGTCTGTGACAYTGCAACAGAGGGTAGCAGAAAATGTCTTCTTTGCAGTACTAGGTCGTTGCCTACTGATCTGATGACAGAGGGAAACAGGCTTTTCCGATTTCCGACGTTCACAAAAATGAGCAGGGATCTGACTGCTGAGTGGGAACTTCTGAAACAGAATGGATGTGGTTCCCCACAGTCGTCACACTGCATCATGAGCGCACACGAGCATCAGCACATCAAGTGTCCGGTCTCATTTTGCTCAGCAGATTAAGCAATGTCACAAAACATTAACACTAAGAATAATTCGCGGATTTTGTTGACATTGAGAAGCAGAAATCTTCGAGCTAGAAATGCCACTCCTGGATCAGTCAAGATCCGTTTTCTACTCCGAACACATTAAATCCAGAGAAATCTCAGCTGCTWCAAAGCAGCTTTGAATCTAATACTTGATCCTCTTCAAGGTTAACGCAAATATCACATAAACACGATGCTCCAAGTCCCTCTGGGAGCGCTGCAAAAACAGCAACTGTCCCACACCACAAAGCACTTGAAACAACAGCCCGAGGAAGGCTGAAATGCTCCCATTATGTCCCCGAGAATCCCAGGGACATCGCGGTGCAGCTCAGAAGTCTCGGTRGTTACCCCACCACACTGCGCAGCTCAGCATCTGCTTCACAGAATTCATTATTTTGCTGTAGCCAGGAGCCCAGCTTTTTGTTTTCTGCCTCCCAGCCCTGCCGGGACCTGCCTGCAGCTGCCTCCTCATCTCCACCCCTCCCCACAGCTTGGGAGGCGGCGCTGGAGGACAGGGCACGCTCTACAGCAACAGGAAGGAGGAGTCCTATAAACGAGGCATGGTCCTAACAGATCAAACAGCTGCCCTTTTCCCTACCACATGCAGGGCAGGGAAAGGAACATCTGATCGGGACCACCCAGGAACCCCAGAGAGTTAGGCCAGCTRGAGAAGATGGGGAAAAATTAACATGGCTGAATTACACATCACCGCATTAGCAAGAAGCCAGCCGTGTGCATTCTTGAGTGCAGGAGAGAGGAGAACCACAGACATTTTAGTTGCAGTATACAGACTTAAATATGATTTGGCTTAAATAATGTTTTGCAGCCATGGATGGATTTGATCCATTAATCATCAATTTTGTATTGTTTTTCATTTAAATTAAGATTGGAATGAGAAATACCGTGGCAATACTGAACACTATGTTTTCTCTAATTCCTGTGCAAAGAATTACTAAATGAAAACCAAGGTCACATATATTTCCATTTTCACAGTCACAGCTATGGAAAGAGAAGGAGAATTCTTCAGGATTCAGACAAAAACTGGCAAAAGCTGAGAAGGCATCCATTTTCTTTGCTGAAAAACCCGAGGTGAACTGGTAGTAGCAAAACATCTTATTTCAGATACAGTTAACATTAAAGTTCATGCACCATTAGAAACYAAAGGTCATAAACCACTTTCTGGTAGTTTTTCGTATTTCCAAGAAAAACCAGAAAAATATGTATTAGCTTAAGTTATTCATTATACTTTGTACATCAAGTGTTGGAAAATTCTAATGATTTTCTAGATAAGAGAAAAAAGTTTAAAGATATATATTTTTAAATACTCTTCCGTAAAAGCAAAGCATCCAGTCATTTGAAACAACTACATTAAGAATTCATTTAATTCCACGTACCTCATGAAAGCCATCAGATCCTTTATTGCCCCCTCTTCCCCTTCCACGATCTTTACGCTTCAATTTCTTTTGCATTCCACGCCCTCGACCAACATTGTAATTATTACCTCTTTGAGAAATACCTGAAAAACAGCAATGACGTCTTTAAATGACCTCAGAAAGTAAAGAAAAATGGTTATCTAGTGACATCAAATACACACAAATCTAACAAACTAAAGATCTACCTTTTTGCAGTCTGAATTCCTAAATACTATCTTGAATCACGAGTTGGCAAGTACAACTACACCAGCCAATTGTGATTCTATGCAACTGCCTGCTCTTTGAAAAGCTCTTCAAATCAATAGCAGACTGACAAACGGAATATAAAATTAATCTTGTTCAAAGCAGCTTCTCACAATTACAAGTGCAGGCATGCTATTTCTAACCAGCCCAAATACTCAAAATATTTTGTGCYATTTGGTCACTTTCTCAAGACAGAACTAACCAGTACAACTGGCACCCATGTGTGTGTGCATGTTTCATTGTCACAACATGCAAGAAACCTGAGATCATGACCTAAGAAATATGACTGAACAGCTTTTGAATATAAAAATGTTTAACGGTAACTGTTKGGAAGCCTCAAGACAGTAATTATCCAGCCAGCAGCATGCCAGGAGTCATGGTCTCAACTAAAACTACCAAGACAGAGTATCTGCTTTCTCATCAATTTAAAACCAAAGAAAACCAGTTATAAAGTTCTGCGGACATCACACCCACTTCAGGTGGCAGCCACTCCGCGACAGCAAGGCTAATTCCAGTGAAAACGCCTTGACTTCATCTCAGATGACTTGCAGACAGAGATTTTGAAGCAGTATTGCCAAGCAGCACAAGAAAAGACATTTTTGTCTCAGCTAAAAAGATTCTGCCAATCTTTTGCCAATTTATTTTATTGTGAACCAAAACAGAATACAATAAATCTTCACTGTAGTAAATGAAAGACAGCTTACTACCTTTGTATAACACACAGTATCTTCCCAAGAACTACTAAGGTATTCATACTGTCATACAAAACGCTGCTCAAATTTTGCCTGGGAGACAAACTTCTAGCAATGATTAAAGGTAGAAAATTCTGCAAACTGAATCTACAGTTTCTGAAGAGAGAACTTGATCTCATAGAAAAAGGGATGAGAACAAGTTAAGCATTTCTAGATGGTAGATCAGGCGTGCTCTGTCAACGGTATACACCGCCTCCATTGCCTAACCTGCCCCCATGGCAATATGCACTATTACAAGACCATGGGGGAGTCACAAGTCCCTTCATAATATGGAGGCCAAAGATGTAAGCTGGCTCAATGAATTGCATTACAATGGTAAGGAAGTGATGAGACACCAAATGAAAGGTGCAAACAAGCATGCTTGCATAACTAGGCTTATATAAGTAAGGCATGAAATAAGGGCAGCAGGATTCTTTCAGGAATATGTTGCTTAAGAGGAATACTTTTTCACCAGGATTTGTACCGGCCCAGCTTTGAATGCAAGAAAAGTTGTGTAAAGAAAAATAAAAGGATACTAGCATACTTGTGGGGCATACTAATAAAAGTATTCAGGCACCTATCAGAATTTCTAGGTACTTAATTTTTTTTTTGGGGGGGAGGCTAAATTAGATTTTGGAATTGACCTATTTCTATTCCTCCCCACAATCAAGTCCCATTTCAGACTTTCATAAACTACCACCAGAAAGTCACTTTACAGCCCTATGATTTCTTACTCAAGCAGTTACACAACAAAGATTTTGGTTTTTTAATAGGGTCTTATTTCTTTATTTACTACATACATGTTACCCAACACTTGAACTTTTTCTTCACTATATGCATCAGTGTGACCATACGATATTATTCCTTCACGATGAACAGCATTATCACTTACTCATGGGAGACTGCAAGCTCATACGAAAGCCACCACTGGCAGCTTTCTTCATTCAGCTCTCAAGACAAACATCCTGAAATGATGCATGATACAACCGCTGCCACCATCCATTACTACAGTTAACGATTCAAATTATCTTACCTTTCTGGATCCCTTTCATCCCCTGTTTTTTCACTGGTTCTTTCGGGAATGGAGGTCCTAAATCAGTACTGGAGGTCTCTTTAGCTTGCCTGTATTGTTTAAGCTGATCAGCAAAATCTTCATCCTTTTCTTCCTCGTTATAATTACCAAAGTTTTCATCACTGTAATGACTATAGTCGTCATACTCCTTACTTTTGATATTTTTTTTATGTTGCATTTTCTGTGAACTCATGTAATTTCCTGATACGTGTCCATGCTGTATGAAAGGGATTGCACTGTTCAGAAGCAACTCAGTATTTCAAAAAACACCCCTCCAAACTGCTCTACAAAACCAATTGGTTTTACGCTGTTTTATTGTCATTCTGTCGGATTTGCACAAACAAGCATCAATAATACACAGTGAAAATCAGTTATTCAGTAAAAATTACTTCTTTTGATGCTGAATGCATCAGAATTGGAAAAAAGATAAAGAAGAACCGCATCAGCATCTATACTCCAGAAAATTTTTCAGTGGGGTTGACAAAGCATTTTAATGTATGCAGCTCTAAGTGTTCTAAGTGCTATTTAGATGAACTATGATTAAAATAATTTTTTTCCCTTCATGATCTCCAATCCTGATGATCTTGGACACAGACGATGCAATCTGTCCTGTCTCTGTCAGTCAGGACAGAACACTGCTTATGGCCACTCCTAAGCCAGCACTGTCCCTTCTCCAGTTTCTGCAGACAGCATCTTCAGTTTGTTAATAAATTAGGCTGGCTTAGAGGTTTCTGGAATGGTTTCAGGCTAAAAGGAAAATCTCCTCTCCTCTGAAGTACCAGAGTTTCATCAACCCTCTAGCTGCTCTATCGCAGCTCTAGAGAAAGGCATTCTATTTCAGCCAGTGGTCTCAGGAAGGCTATCGAGCTGCACTGACTGAGAAAAGCCATGACAAATTGAACTATCAGAAAGCAGAATCAACTCTAGATATTTAAAGGTGGCTTTTCAAGAGCTGTTTCCTCTTAGTACCATTTAAATCCAATGTAGGCAGTAATAAAGATATCTTAATTGTTGCCTGATGGAGGAAAAAATAGTATCAGGCTTGTTTACACCACCTACATTCATGCTACAGATAATGCTTTACATTTGGAAATCTACCCAAGGAGATGAGAACTAGATGTGCTTCCTGAAATCTGTGAGAAGGGGCACTGTGATCAAGTCAGCCTCCAAAAACCGCATCGTTTGTATTTGCATTTTTTAAATTATACCTAAATAAAGACATGAGAAATCAGTTTAMAAAAATCCTACCTGACTGAACGAAGAATCATAATCTCTGTATGAAGAGCTGCTACTCTTTTTATGTGGTCTTTCTGTACGCTCAATATCAGAGTCATGGCTGTAGTCTGAACTGTCATCGCTGGAAGGGGAGTTATGCTGAAAAAAAAGAAGAAAATAGCACTCTCAAATATTGTTATATAATTCTCTGTGTAACTGGTCTGCTCTATATGAACTTAAAGGAAGCATTAGCCTAATAAATGAAAGTATTTTCTTAACTCTTACAAACCTCTGCTTCTGGGGGAAGATAAAAAAAGCACACTCTTTCATGACCCACTGTTTTTATGAGAGAAAGAGATCTGATCCGATGAAGCTTCCGAATGTAAACATTGAGGGCTATGTGGTTTTTCTGGGTTCTATCAGCTTCCTACGGATCCCTCTGAGCCCTGCTTCTCTGCGACATAGCAGGGATGCTACTGGAAGGCTAACAAATATGGGAGATGCCTAGAAACTTGCATATGACCATAGAAATGATTAGCATCCTGTCATTTTCTGCAGGGAGAAAATTCCGTGTTACTTCATTACAAGTGTTTCATTTAAATGTATTGTTTTGCAGAAAATTTAGAGGGGAAACCACACAAGAATACTGTATTTCTGTGATTTTTAGAAAAGGACCATCAGGTTTAATTTTCTAGGTTAAAATTTTGTGAAGCTCTTGCATTTATTTAAGTTGACTAAAATAAATATTAGAAACATTATCTTAATGAACTTTACTGAAGAATTCACTTAACTAGCCTGAAATCTTTTCTTTCCGTAAATTAGCACAAAAAGTGAAATTGGTAAATTCACATTTTGCCTCTTATCCTAAAGAACTCGCACTTGCTGTGGTTCAGCTACCATTATCATTGTCAGTGGCCAGTGCTTAACTTACACCGCTGCTTAAGATTTAAACAATTTAAAAAGTGGTTTAACACTTCGGCCTTTCATGTCAGAACTACCACAACCACTGACCATGGCAGAGAGTAAAATGTTCATAAATGTCAGTATTTTGTAAACTGCTATTAAAAGAAATATTGAAATAAATAAGCATCCAATGAAGATGTATATCACAAATAACATAGTTACACCCACAATCTGATTTTGTACTTCTTTTAAATGTAAGCAAATGAAAACCAAGTTTATGAAAATGCATTTAGGCAAAGCTAACAAGCAAGTTTCCAAGCTATCATTTGAAATGTGCTATGGCTGGATTATTTAATGATTTATTGTCTCTTACCCTCACATAAACTGTCATTGAAATGTGTGAATATGCACTTCCATGTGTCGAAAATCTATTTAAACAAATTCTTTAATATTGAAGTGCACTGGTAAGATAGGAATCCCAAAACATGCCCTCAGAGACCAAAGATTGCCTAAATAGTAATAAAACCATTTTAGTTTCCTCTCTARTCCCCTGGATTCTTGTCTAAACCTGGAAACCTGGAATTAAAATAAGCACCTCCAATATTTTGGTTTGCATTTCCTAACCTTATGCTTATCCCGTCTTCTTCTTTTTGATTTTTTCTTTTCTTTTTCTTTTTTGCGTTTCTTCCGTGATTTTCTATGTCCTTTTTCATTTTTCTGTTTATCATCACTTTTTGTACCATGTTCTTTCACATCTTCATATGCTGCATCATCTATTTCACCATCTTCTAGCTCTCCATCTTCTCTGTAGGAGGAAAAATATCAATACAATAAAATTACATGTTATTATCCTTTTCATCTATCCAACAGCACAGTAAAAACAAACACACYCAGTATTTCTTTCCACCAGTTACATTTTTATACATGTGCATATACTTTTTAATACATGTAACACCCCAAGAACTACTAGGATTTTAGGATTTTYTTCTACAGTTAAAGAAAAACAGAATGCAAACCATTACATGGCCTTGAATTGTACCGCAAAATCAAAAAGTTTAAAAACTATGTCTTTTTTTTTCCTTCTCAGAACAAAGGTCTTCTCTTCTTACATAGTTTTTTCCAAGCTAGGTAGAAAAACATGGTTCAATATATAGCACTCTGTTGCCCTTAGACACATTTCAAACTGAAGAGGTAGTTTAACCATTTCTACAAATACCTCTACTACAATGCTATTACATGCCTTTATAGTGCTGTATTTGCAGAACAGATGTGATCAAAATTAAAGGCAATTAAAACTCTCTGAAAACCATATAGTTAGAGTAGCAGTAAGGAAAAGAAGTAGTTGGGCACTGCAGGAAAAACAGTGCACAGTAATACAAACACATTTCCTTCAACACACCAGCTCCTGGAAGTAAAGATGGGTCTGTAGTATTTAGGGTGCAATGGCCAAAGTTATGAGCAATTCAAAAAAGGAGAATTAATTTAGCGGTTAAGTGGACTCCTCAAAATAAATTAGTAGTAGTAGTTGCCAAGAAAGAAGTAGTTAACATTTGAATGTCATTTGYTAGAATCTAAAAACTGACAGAAAACAGACAAGTGATGATGCTATTTTTCCAAGTTACCCCTGGTAGTTTTTTTTCTTTTTAAAATTTGTAACACTGRCATTTGTAGGGGGTTGTTTCATACATTAATAAATACTGTAAATGGAACAATATGCATGTGACCGTAACTTCTGCATATGAACGCAACTGTCTCAGAAGTCTTCAAATTGGAATAACACCAAAGGATGATTAAAAAAAAATACTAACACAAAATGTAACACTTTAAGTGCTTGCAGACTAAATAACAGAAAGGCTTGTGCTTATTATCTCCATCAGTAGGAGGAAAAAAGTCTCTATGATTACGTAAGACTTTATTTAAAGTTTTGTCTACTGACCCAAACAATAACAACCCTGAAAATACTTTGCCAGGATAGAAACATTTTGACAAAACACCAACTAAGGTATTTCTCATCCCTATTTTCAGACATAATGCTGAAGCAATCTCAACTCCCCTTCTACTATTTGGTATTTGCTGAGTTTTGGTTGTGGAAGAATTTACTGCTTTTAAACGTATATAATTATTTCTACATTACCGCCGCTGCTTCAGGAATTCAGCCTTTKCAGGCATTGTGGAACCTTATAGAAACTCACTCCTGAATTTTTACATGGAGATAGCTTGAAAATGCCATCAGTCCTATAGTGTCGGACACTCTCACTCTATGAATGTACCAGATTCTGCAGATGGTGGGGGCAGCAAGGGGAGAAGCCCGTAGATAATAGAAAACTATATATAAAAAAAMCCCAAACCTAAAACAAGACCAAACTAGTGCTGCGGGCAGTAGAAGGTATTAGGACAGAAGTGGTAATTAGGCTACATTAAATTGCCTTACAATTTGTCCACCTCAGTCCTGTATTCACAATGTATTAGCTAACCTGATGAYCAACTCTGTCTACTTCAAGGGACTGCAAATAGTAGGAAGGGGGAAGAACTCACCAGGAAGCGAAAGACCCGAGTCTCCATGGTAAAAAAAACAGTGGTTGAGAAGTTAGAAGCAACCCAAAGTTGTGACTTTTTGTAAGAGGAGTAAATGGATATGCCAGAGAGAAGAAAAGGGGAGGAGACATGACTGCTGTATTGTCACCTCGAACGTCCTGCAACTTCTTAGAACTAAATGCTCTCAGCAACCACAATGCAAAAAAGAAAAAAAAAAAAACAAACCCACACAAACAAACAAACAAACTACCATCAAGATATGATCATAGATCACTAACCAAAAAATGGAAGAAAAAAACCCACACTCATATTATCAACTTGCATAAAGGCTTTGGAGAAAAACTAAGGAAATCCATCAATTTCAAGGTACCACCTCTTCACCTTTACTTCTCAACTATTGGTGGGATCCTACAGCATATCTACAGCAATTGTGACATTTTCCTATCACCTCATGGCAGCCCACCACAATCACATAAAGACAAGTTATATACATCCAAGCCTCATGAAGATGCTTCGCTGTATTAGACGAGAAAGGGGACTCRAAGAACATTTCTAAGCAATGCACAAGGGCAGCTAGCCTATCTAGCRATTGAAAAAAGTACTCTGGAATATGGGAGAAAATAATCTTCTAGACCAGTATTGAAGATAGTTTTGTTTTGCTAAGTAGCATGAAGTACTCTTTGCTGGGTAAAAAACTGGCTGGACGGCCGAGCCCAGARAGTTGTGGTGAACGGAGTCAAATCCGGTTGGCGGCCRGTCACGAGCGGTGTTCCCAAGGGCTCAGTTTTGGGGCCAGTCTTGTTTAATATCTTTATCAATGATCTGGATGAGGGGATCGAGTGCACCCTCAGTAAGTTCGCAGATGACACCAAGTTGGGTGGGAGTGWTGATCTGCCTGAGGGTGGGAAAGCTCTGCAGAGGGATCTGGACAGGCTGGATCGATGGGCCGAGGCCAACTGTATGAGGTTCAACAAGGCCAAGTGCCGGGTCCTGCACTTGGGTCACAACAACCCCAGGCAACGCTACAGGCTTGGGGMAGAGTGGCTGGAAAGCTGCCCGGCGGAAAAGGACCTGGGGGTGSTGGCTGACAGCCGGCTGAACATGAGCCGGCAGTGTGCCCAGGTGGCCAAGAAGGCCAACGGCATCCTGGCCTGTGTCAGGAATAGTGTGGCCAGCAGGMGKAGGGASRTGATCGTGCCCCTGTACTCGGCACTGGTGAGGCCGCACCTTGAATMCTGTGTTCAGTTTTGGGCCCCTCACTACAAGAAGGACATTGAGGTGCTGGAGCGTGTCCAGAGAAGGGCGACGAGGCTGGTGAAGGGTCTGGARAACAAGTCTTATGAGGAGCGGCTGAGGGAGCTGGGGTTGTTTAGCCTGGAGAAGAGGAGGCTGAGGGGAGACCTTATTGCTCTCTACAACTACCTGAAAGGAGGCTGTAGCAGGTGGGTGTTGGTCTCCCAAGTAACTAGCAATAGGACGAGAGGAAATGGCCTCAAGTTGCACCAGGGGAGGTTTAGATTGGATATTAGGAAAAATTTCTTCACCAAAAGGGTTGTCAAGCATTGGAACAGGCTGCCCAGGGAAGTGGTAGAGTCACCATCACTGGAGGCGTTCAAAAAACGTGTGGATGAGGTGCTTCGGGACATGGTTTAGTGGGCATGGGTGCTGGGTTGACGGTTGGACTCAATGATCTTAAAGGTCTTTTCCAACCTTAATGATTCTATGATTCTAAGTAGCAGGACTGGAAAGAAGGAAAGTTCATAAGCTTTCAAATGTCAAAATACTAAAAAGTGGGCATAAAAAGGCAGATTTAATCTGATTAGAAAATTCTGCTGTGGAARGTGTCATTTAAAGACCATCATTCATATTGATGGGCAGTAAAAGAAAGTTCACGGCAGGTAGTGAACTTTTAGGACTTACTGCCACAGGCAGTTGTTGAAGCAGACAGCAGTAAGTCCCGCAGAAAGGCACTGGACAAATTCACAGAAAGCCCACTGAAGGCACGTCTGTTTCTTCCAACACACTGAATACAACCGTGGATGCTAGGAAAACAAAAGGGAACTCAGAAAGAAGGTAAGAAAAACTGCTCAACTGCTATGTCTTAAGTTTAGCTACACTGCAAATGCAATTGTCACTGGGATTGCTTATGGCCTTAAACATTTACTTGGACACATTTTGAAAAGGACACTATTTTATAGTGCAGATATAAAAGAATAGGAAGCTATGAAGTCAAAGTTAGCTTTTGAACAAGTAACAGAAATTAATAATAATAAAGGTATGCCCACTACCCAGTGGGCACCAAATGTGAAGTAGAGAGGCAGCTTCAGAACACGTTTTTAATGTGATTTCTATAAGGTGCTCACAGAGATCTGCTGATACACAATCCTTACACTGCCTCACAAAGGAGAACGTAACACCAAGATACTCCCATACTTAAGAAGAGATAAAGGATCTTCAGAATATGCACCCCAAGCATAAAATAAATCCTGTCTTCAAACACCAGTGTCCGCTATCTCCAGCACTCCCTGACAAATTCTGAAGTACATCATATAATATCCCAAGAAAGCATTTGCCACATCTTTCCAGGAGATACTTGATTAATAAAGTGTGCCTAATGAAATTGAAACACAAATATTTATGAAACACCTGCAGCTATTAGAAAAAACAATTTCGTATTTTGACAACGTGAGCTAAACTCACTCTCTCCAGGATGTCTACTCAATTAAAATATCCTTTTAAGTAAAATGCCTACTGAAAATGCTCTTTAGGAATTAAGGTATTCACCAGTCACCAGTTCCTTTGGGAACTGCTGTCATATATTTACACTCTGGGATGCATCCAGGACTTGAATACCTTTCTACTTAAAACAAACAGGCAGAATCTCAGTAATACTATCCTCTGGTTTGCATTTCAAAGGTAAGATTACAAAAGTCCTCTAACCCCCAAATGCCTGAATTCGTTCCACAACATCCTAGAATTTTCCAAGCATTGAACTTCAAGAATCTAGGGGGGGGGGGAAGAAAGAAAGAAAAAAAACCCCACCAAACACAGATAAATATGATTTGAAAAGATAATGGTCAAAAATGTATAATTTCTTGGAAATAATTTAATTATACTTCAAAGAAAGTTTAAAGGAAATGATAGGGCAGAAATCACCTTCCGTTTTATAGGCTTTTTTTTCCCCCATTTAAAATCCAAACTGGAGCTGTACGCTAGAAAGTGAGTGCAGAACCTACCCCTTTGAAAAGTTCACTTCCTAATTTTATTCCACAGACTCAGCTATAGCAAGCAGCTTTGGGAAGGGCTTTCAGGGATGTGAACCAAAGCTACCTCCTTTTCCACTATGAGTAAKAAAAGTCAACAAACAGATGTGGTCTGGAAAAAACACAGCTAGCAGATGATTTTCTAGGATATGGGTCCGAGTCTTAGGTTGCTTTCTCTTTGGCAGTATCTACAGCAAACAAATCACAACACTGATCTAACAAGAGAGAATATGAACTTCTGTTTTGCAAAGTACAGCTTCTTGCTTACAGAGTATCTTAGCATGCTTCTATTACTGGTCGAAATGCCTGACACACAAACCCCAAAATTTTCTGGATCTAGAAAAGCAAGGAAGTATAATTTTGTTGTCTTTTTCAAGATTCACTTTTCTTTCAACTACCCTACCCCACAAAACAATACACCACAAAAACAACCTTCACTGAAATAATGCCAAGAAGCTGTGGCAGGAACAGTTTATGATGCCTACACAACGCATACCTCGGGAGTCAAAAAGACAGCCTCTACGCTGAAGGAACAAACACTGGCAATTTTTAACTTCTGCYGTGTGTTATTTTCTTGGATTCCATACTTGTGTTTGCAAAGGCTGAACTGAATCTGACACATMTTCAGATTAACAGAATTAAGTTACCAGAAGTTAATCCCTGACCTATTACAGCATAGGTCTGCAGTACAAATTTCTGTCACAGAAAACAGCAAAAGAGGTTCCTCACCTCTAACCAGAGATCTCAGCTAGCATTACCAAGCCCTTCCCATCCTAGTGCATTTAAAGTCCTTTTGGAAGAGAAACAAAAGCATCTTCATTAAATACCCAGTTTCAGTTGCCCAGAGGTGTTTGGCTACTGCTGCCTGACCTACTGGAACTCCTTCATAAAGAGCCCTGGATGACTTGAATGATTAAAACAAGTTGCCATATGGTACTACTATTTCCTCATAACCCCTGGGACAGCAAATGCAGTCTTGCAATCCAGAACACAGGGGATGCAAAATTAAGTAACATCACCCAGACTCCACGAGCTAAACAAACCCTAACTAAGCAAAAGACAGCATACTGGCCATGATCTTTCCTATAAGCCCCTGTACAAGGACTAGGTACACACAAARAAAACTGGGTTCCTCTCCAAATCTGAGAGAAAGAACTAAAATTGCTGACAGATCCCTCCTCCTCCACAATCTCCAGATACTCAGAGCTTGATGGATATGTGAAAACAAAACCATAAAGCGTTTCCGCTGCCCCAAGTGTATTTCTAGAGCATCTCCAAAATGGATTAGAAAGGCACAAAAGCCAAATTATCAGTCTGGTGAAATCACTGAAAGAGCAGTTATGCAAATATTTGGTTAGGGAAAACAGAAATTCACACATAAAGTAACTCACCATTACTCTAGTGTTTACAGTTTAATTTCTAACACTCAAGCTCAGCTTTAACTTACCTTTCTTGCCCTTAGTTCAAGTCCTTTTTAAAAATAGCATTCTTTATGTTCAAAGATTTACAACTCAAGCTCCTTAAGTCCAAGATACAAAAACAAGATGCATTTTTCTCARTACACTGAAGATTATAGTTCTGAAATATTTTAAGAAAACTAAAAGGATTTTCCCTGTGGGACTGTTTTTCCAATCTTCCTAAGAGAAGTACTTAGCATACTTGCAGATACAGCAGGTGCTACATGAGAATCATACTTCTGTATGTCTTACGAACTTACATGAACGAAATCATATAATCAAAATGTGAATCTCTATCATCAAACATTCCTTTCTGTTAAGTCCATTTTTGGTAGGTTTGCTGCACAGGTGAGGAAAGGTCTCATTTAAAAATAGTTAYGTTTTGTTTTACAATATGATGCTTTTGATTTTATTAGAATAAGCCTTAAAGAGAACATAAATAGCCAAGAGCTTCTGAAAGCATTACCAAGAATAGAAAAAGTATATAGTAGATAAAAATTAAAGGCTGCAAACATCTCCCTTTTACTTCTTGTACACAGAAATTTGTGGTAGAGAAAGGACACAGTAACAAGAATGCAAACTTAATGTGTTAGAGCTCTGCTCATGTATAAAGTGATTATTTTTAAGAAGTTACTAATTTCTGGTGATAACTGAATAATTCTGTCCAAAAATAAAATAAAATAAAATCTATTTCTTCCTAAAGTGAGTGCATGGTTAAACCTTAACCTCTTTGTTCTGTGACYAGAAGAGACAGGTTATCAGAAAACATCCAGGATGTCCAAAAACTCATCTTCTCGTATAGAAGCAGTATGTTAACAGCCCTTAATTTACAGGGGCTGATAACAGCATCATACACCTGTTCTGCTGACCTCTGAGTATCTGTGATAAGGCCATATCATGCAGGGCAGAGAGCTCAAACTGATGAGAAACTACCTGAGTGTTTTTGACACYAGTCAAGACTCATTTAGTGAAAAAGCCTTACACCCCTCCCGGATGTTTCTTCTCCTTAATTTCCTTTGGGCATGTCTTCCTTAGTATCCCAAACCAGATTTCCTCCCTCAGCCCCTCTATTCCAGCTCCTCATACACTCCTKCTGATTCAAATAACCCTCCTGCACACATTTTCCACACCCAATGCATCTAGAAAAACACGGTGATATGCAGCACTCATGACTGCACAGATGTACATGGCTATCACTTCTCATCATTACATGCTTACGTTCTGTCCTGTTCATTACCATGCAATGAACCCGCAATACTCTGGCAGGTAAGATTTTGTTTTTATAAAATTATGAAGAGCACAGTAACTCAGATGCAATTCGATGACATGAAAATTACATGTCTAAAGTAAGATCTTAAGAGGGCTAAAATTCACAAAATTAATTTGTCCTCGCACGCTGCTACACTACAGAATTTATTTAATGCATAAGGAAAAGMAGTACAAAACTAGAAGGTGTTGTTGCAGTTAATACAACAAGCCAGTGTCTAATTAGAACTGGCACTGGCTTCTTTGACAAYGTTATGCAGGTCACTTACGGCACTTTTCAGCTGCTCATTAGTTTTGACCACTCTGCAAATGTGAAGTTATTTTAATCTACAGCCAGGCAGTGAAATTGCATCATGAAAAGTTACAGACCAGATTGCCTGGGTTTTTTAACCTCTGTTTTGCTTTTATCCCYAGGGCTGGCTTTAACAGATACTGTGTTCCCATAAAATGGGGGAAAGAAGTGAGAACCACAGCAGCAAGGCATGCCAAAAAATAGCTTCCCGTGGTGGTACTGGAGGCCAACTAGCAACTTTTGGACTGCCCACTCTCTCACCCTGCTGCCTAACCATCTCCAGTCTCGGGTTTAATACTGTAGAAGAAATTACAGAAATTCACACAGGCCACCTCCTCCTTGCCAGGAGGATGAGGAGTAACAGCTATGTAAGCCAGATGCGTTTTTGCCACTCCTGCAATGTTTGCCGGATGGCAAGTAAGCCTTGTTTGCCCACAGGGCATATTTGGGAGTGATTATCTCTTCACTTCCTAGTTTCCYAATGTCAAAGCAAGTTTTGAAATCATGCTTGAAAACAATAAATCACTACAAGGCTGCATACAGTAATCACAAACAACTTCAACTTAACATGAACACATTCTTTGGTGATTAACTATTACTGAAAAAAAAAAATCTCTGAAAACAACTATAAGTAAACATTTTCAAACCAAATTATGCACATGTGGACAGAGGGCATTAAAGCACCAGGTAGAATAAAAGAGACGCATTTAAGCCATCAAGTTTAACTGAAGATGGATAGAAGCCTTATGGCAAGGGAGACTGGGAGAGCAGTCAGGCTGGACAATAGCAGCTGCGGATTAGAGAAGATTTTTAGCCCTTCTGTTCCACAAATGCTTCCCTGATCTGTAACACCATGGTGCTTCACAGAGCTGCAGAGCCATGCAGATCAAGACAAGACACAGGCAAAGGCACTTGCAATATAATGTTSACTAAGCAGTAACGAAGAAAATGTACAACTAAGGTATACAATACAGTTTTCAATTTGCTGTTACTCGTCTTGGTTACAACCTGCCACTTGCATTTTTCCCTTTACTTGCCACTGGCTGTAATTTAGCAGAGCAGGTCTCCATTAAGATGAACCAGACAGACCTGTTAGAGCAGCAGAGTGTAAATCACACTCGCCAAGGACAGGAGTGCAAAACYGGTACATTGAAAGGGAGCAGGCAATTCCTAAGACAGCTGGAAGAGGACACTGGGAAAATAAAATAAAAACAAAGGGGTGGCTGGGTGGAGTCTCTATTCACCAGGCACACATAGCTGGCAAAGGAGAGGCTTTGGAAGCGCAGCACCACAGCTAGAAGCGGGCAGACTCGCATAATCAAACACTTCAGCTATGCTTCATAAAACTCAAATCAGTTTATCTTGAGTAAGAAAGTGACTGTATCAACTTCCTTTTAAACTGTAAAAATTGTATCAAATACATAATGAAAAAGTGTACAACGAGGATTAGCAAGGTTCTCGGGAAAAGGAACCTGAAATGCAACAGACAAGCACAGCTTTGAAGTGGCATTTCCAAACATCCTCTGCAAAAATCAGGACAATTTTCTGAAGAAACTTTGCACAGGTCACTCGGGTGTCTGTCGCAGAGCTGTGTCTAATGTAGAATCTCCTTTATTGCACCATGAGCACGTAAAAAGGGGCCCAATACTTACACTTGCAATTCAACTCGTAAGACCATGCTGACTACAGAAGCATTACTTGCACCTCTGTGATCTGTGAGTTCACATCTCAATGTTCAGACCTATCATTAGGTCMATGCTATTTTTACAGCAGATAATGGTATAAGAAATCTCCAAGTCTGGAGATTAAATGACAGTAAAGCAGAGATAGCCAACAGAAAGTATCAGTACCAACCTAATGTTTTAAATTTTAAAAATAAATGAAGTCCGAGTTATTTTCTAAAGTTCCTGGCAACTGTAAATCTGGCACTAATTTCAAATGCAACTATAGAAAATGAGTCCTTCTCAAGCCTATAATAGCTCACTATTCGTCAGAAAATCAAAATCTACAGAAGTCTGCATGAGGACTGAATTCTTTTGTATTTGTGACAAGTGTTTAGTTCTTCTCTTAGGCATGTATGTATAGGTGGGACAACGCCTTAAAAATAGAGTTGAAGAGAAACATGAGGCGCCCAGTCCTGCAGATGATGGTAACAGCAACCACAAACTATCGCAAGTAATCAGACCTTGCTGACCTCCGGAAGAGAGCTATCATTTGCACATTTACAGACAGTTACACACATTTATGTATTTATTTGCTGTAACTGAGTTTGCTTGCACCCTGTCTTGGACTTCTTTCTTACCCTATCAAAAATTACCTAYGTAACAAGCAATCGTTAATAAAACCTAACCTTACAGGAAAAACTTTAAAAAGACACCTGTTATTTGTATGTATAGAAAGTCTCAAATACTTCTTCAAAGATAACATCTCCACAATGAGTTAACTAAAAATATTTAAAGAATGGGAAACCTTCCTCGCTTAATCAGGTGCCCCATCTATAAACCAAGAAAACAAAGACTTTGGATTAAAACMATCTTCCAACTTAGAATATTCAAAGTGTGGACAGACAACGTTTTTTACTATTTTCTACTGCTCAAAAACACTAACCAACTTCTTTATAATTCTACAGATCAGTTCAAAACCAAACTAACTAAATGTTAACAGAAATGCTATTAATTTATGCTGCACAAATTGATCTAATCTGTTAAATTATTTCAGCAGCTTCCTATTATGGGCTGTASCTACAGTAAACTAGTCCTACTAGTAAAAAATTGATTGCAAGATAAAACGTATTGAAACTAGACGTGTTCATTTTAAAATACCAAACTAGTATTACAGTGAGACTCCAATTCAAGGTAACTCAGCATACGAGTGTATCAGGTATTTGCATCTTTCCTATAGAACTTACAACTGGATTTTCAACTGACTACAGTGGAGACTGGACAAAACCAATTCAGTACTAGAAATCGTTCATAGTTAATGCCATGCTGCCCCTCCCCCAGGCGAGTCAACCATGTTTTCTGTGGACGGGAAGGACCCTGCTTCTCTTTAGGCCTTCCCAGTCACCAGCTGGTAGGGAAATCTTTATAAACTTCAGAAAGTTAAAATGCTACATTTTAACAGGATTACATTTGCACACCTAATATAACACAAAGACTTATATTTGGGGCTTTTTTTTTTCTTTTAACAACACTCGAGGTGTATTAAGAACACACTTTACTATAGACGTCTCAGRTCAGAGGGGAGCAGAAGTTTTATAAAAGCCTTGTTTACAAAAAGTATTATTTAACAGATAAATGTGTTTATTGTTAGTCTTCTGCTCTTCTGAAATTAAAACGTTATAAAGCAATGTTTATAAATTAACCTGTATTAAAAGTACATTAGACTATTAGGTAGCACTTATTTATTCTATTTCATAATTTACCAGTGTAACAACAGGCGTACTGGTGAGAACAGCTGGTTAGAGGAACTCTACTTGTCAACATCGCATGAGTAACTCCAAGTTAGAAAAACTACGCTTCCAGCAGAACAGTGGGTAACTTGGGCTTGTCCTCAAGGAGGACTTTAAAACACGAAGTATTTTCAATCCCTGAAACAGTAAAAAGTCACAGACTTACTAACTCCAGGAACTCTAAAACACTTTGCCTGCTACTGCTGCACAGTTTTAATAGTTATGCCCTACCTTCAGCAATCCCAGTGGATTACTAGTTTTGCTTTTTATACAGCACTCTTTTCGGAACATACAGCATGACACAACTTAAGACTATTTCACAATTAAAAGCAGGAAGGTGAAAACAAGAATCAGCAGCTCTGGGGTCTGCCCTGAACTTGTTACTAAATCACAGTACGATTTTTGGACCAGTCAGTCAGCTCGTGTGGCCCTCCACTTCCCAAATTGTAACACAGAATTAGTGACTCTTTCTCCAGTGAGGGAACCGTTAACGTTCACTCACAAGCCCTTTTTTTCCAGTCCTCTGAAGCAAGTACCAAGCACGGTTGTGGAGCTGTGTGGGGAGGACAGATTGAAGCCCAGTTGTCGAAAACCAGCATTTTTAACTCCTGCAGTTGTGTCACAAATGCTCTGAGTAGATGTAGACTGAAGGACTGGTAGCTGTCACCCTGGCATAGTATTTTTGGAACTAGTTAGGAAGGCCAGGGCTGCCTGGAGAAAGGATTTGAATTTCCAGCAGCTGCAGGAGAGAAAGGGAGGGAGGAACAGAGGTCCTTTCACCAGGAACAGGACTCTGGTTTTCTGCGCATGGGGATTGAGAGGTGGCAAAGATAACGTCAGTCAGACCTTAATCTGCATAAAAAAAGATCCAGTTAAATGTGTAAGGTGTAATCTGGCAAGAAAATGACGTTAAATATGGATCTAGTGAGAGACTCTTGTATGAACAAAAACAACAGAAAAAAAACCCAACTCAAAGCACCCTTTCCTACCTGACTAGCAGCGCCAGGGCAAGGGAAAAAAAGAACAATGGTGACATTCAACAGACACCCGCTGGAAAGTGCAATTTATGGAAAGAAATGGAAAACAGTCCCCCTTCCCAGCCAGAATAAATAAATGAAGATGTAAAACGCATGCATTCCAAAAAATAAAACCCTACTAATAATGCACTTCTAATTCAGTGACACCCCCCCTCCCCTCCTTGCATTCCCCCACCACCACCCCAGTCCTCACCCCGGTCTTCCAGCCTGAAGGTGACCTGCCCCCACAAAAACATCGTTAACCCCCTAGGCATATTAACACACAGCATCATCATCATCATCATTATCAGCATCATCATCACCCCACTAGTATCACCATTATGAGAAGCGGAGAGAGAGAAGAATGTTACTCGACCTTTCGTCCCCTGCATGTTGCCTGTCAGAGTCGGGCATGTTTGGGTCAAGAACTGGGTTTGGGGGTTTGGAGAACAGGCTTTCAAAGGCCATTGTGCTGGCTGTGGTGTGGTGAGGAGGAGGAGGGAGGTGGAAGAAGGCAGGACACTGCCGCTGCCCGTGGTGCGGAGGGAGGAGGAGGAGGTGGCGGCGGCGGCGGCGCGCACAGCCGCTCTGGGGGCGGCTCGGTGAGGAGGAGGGTCGGGTCCCTCAGTGAGGAGAGATGATGAAGGTTTCACTCACGGTTACTTAGTGAGACACTAACGGGCACTCAGTGCAGGGCGAGGCTGCACAGGCTGAGCCCGGCCGCCCCGCGCGGGCAGGAGGAGGAGGAGGCAGCAGCGGCGGCGGCTCGGAGGAGCAGGCCCGGGGCACAGGAGAACGAGAGGACACACACACGGGGGAAGGGAGGTGCTGGTGGCCGGAGATGGCTGCCCTAATTCTTCCTTACAAACATGGCGCCCGCTCGAGGCACTCTCACAAAATGGCGGCAGCGGCGGCGGCGGCGGGCAGCGGCGGCGGAGGAGAACGGCGGCAGCGGCGGCAGCAACCCCCGGCGCTTGCCCCCAGCTCGCTCAGCGGCCGCGGCCCGCACGCGCCGCCGCCACCACTGCGTCTTCCGCGCCCGTCGGGGCCGCGATGGCGTCGCCTCGCGCTGGCCGCCGCCGCCGCCGCCCGCGAACACGCTCCTCC
>JASVER010000045.1:6923107-6934973 GCA_030449065.1 Oceanodroma leucorhoa | reverse complement strand
GCGGGAGCAGCCCGGGGGCCCGCCCTCCCCCGCCGCCCGGCGCGGGCGACGTGTGCGCGCGCGCGCCAGCGGGAGAGGGGGGGGCGAAGGGAGGCGAGGGGGCGGGGCCCCGCCTCGCCGCGTGCGGGTTGGCGTCACGTGCGCGCCCCGCCGACCGTTATGGCGGCCGCTGACGGCGGACGTCGCCCGTTATGGCGCTTCCGGGCCGCTCCCCACGCGCCCCGCGGGGGCGGCTTCCGCCCCGTGCCGCCTCGCGAGAGCCCAGAGCGCGGCCCCGCCCACGGCGCCATTTCCTTCCGCGGCGCTGCCGCTGAGGTAAGCGGCGGGCTCCTCTTCCTTCACCGCCCCCGCAGAGGGAGCGCTAGGCCGCCCAGCGATTAATTAGTTCTGAGACTGACGTCTCTAATTAAAACAAGTTCTCTTCCCCCCCCCCCCGCCCGGCTATAAGGCCTTTTTCCTCCCGACGTAAAGGCCGTCACTGCGCGCTTCCTCAGGCCGGGAAGCGTTTAAAGCGAGGGACCTAGAAAAATCTGCATGTTAGCAGAGACGGGTAATAAAATTGTTAATTAGAGAAGGGGTTATTGCCCAGGGCGTGATAAAAACCGGTAGTAAGGGGGTTAAGACAGTCTTTGGTGTAGATTAAGAGGTTAAGGGAAGCTATACTTCTGTGAGCATCCCTTCAATGACTATTCTTTTAATAAAAGGGAGGAAATTCAAAACTCATTAAGAAATACTTAATAGAGCTATGGAACAAAATGCTGAAGAGCATTATTGAAGCAAATAATGGAAAAAAAAGAAACCAGCACCAAACTCTTAATGTTTGTGTTGACAATTCTGTCATAAAAAGTTTTAACACTGTGCTGTAGCTGGTACAGTGGCCGCTCCGTAATCTGGCAATGCGGGCGGCAGCTCTCGGTGTCCCTTTCAGCGAATTTCATCCTCTTCCACAGTGCTGCGTCTCCAAGTTCGGTACCTTCACTTCAGGACAGTCTTGTCCAACTCAAATAAAGAGCATCAGCTGCAAATGTTGTCACCTCATTGCTCATCATTTCTTCCATAAACTTTATGTGTCTATTTACAACAGCACTGGCACCAGGATGGAGATATCCCACCTGCTAGACCCACACACCCTGAGAGCTGGCTGTTTATTCCTACCCCAGTTCTACTGACTATCAGCAGTTCATAGTCCCCAGGAGCAGCTTGTTGTTCTCTAATCATTTTAATGATGTTTCTTTTAACATTGTCTTTTGAGGGGCTTTGTCAAAACTTTCTGGAAAAATCCCAAGTAAGTTACATCAACTTATTTTCCTTTACAGGCTAGCCTCCCTGGCTTGCAGGGCTTTTCGGGACACATGACTCTCTCTTTCCAGTGCCAGCAATCCTAGCAAAAAAATAAAATTAAAAAGAACACCCACATCGGTTCCCATTTGGGAGGGATGTTTTTCCCCTTGCACAGAGGCAAAGTACAGCCTCACATCCACGAGGAAAGAGCCATCTCTCCGGGGTCTCACACACACCAGGCTGGTACTTGAGCAAGATGAGCAGGGCAGGAGATCATGGCCAGGTTCAACCRAGGGTCCAGATCATCACACAAGTTCCAAGTCAAGCCAGGGAACCAACCCAAGCTGGAAACCAGCACTCCTGCGGCTCAGGGACTGAAATAGGGTTCCGGGGAGCGTGGGAGGGGAGTGGGTGGTGGCCTCAGGTGGGACTGGTGAGGGCCATTAGGGCTAATTAGGGCTAATTAGTCCCATCAGCGTGTGCACATCTCAGCGTGGTGTGCAGCCCAGGGGCCAATGCCCACAGGGCTCAGCAGGCAATGGGAAAAAATTAAAAAGGGATTTCAAGAATTATTATTTCAGAATAAAAGCCCAGCTCCAGCTTTTCTTGCAGCACACACAGGTGCAAAAATCCCTTTTAAACAACCAAAAATGTGTCGGCAGGAGCTGCGTGCAGCTGTTTCTGTAAATATCCCTGCGTGCGTTTGCATTGTCAGGGAAAAAGGTATGCTTGTGAGAAGCTCCTGGAAGGCTCTTTTTTTTTTCAAAGTATAACTAAATTTGGCAATAGCAGCTAAACAAACACGCTCTCGGATATCACAAATATACTGGGATCTCGGGTATGGTGTGGAGAGCATGGCAACACACCTAGCAACCATCACAAATAAAAATGTCATCGTTCAGCTCTTCGTTAAAGCCCATAACAGGATTAATAAGTGTTTTGGCATGCGTGCTCCTGCTTTCGCTTCAGCAAGGACTCGAACCGCGATACGAATCTGTGGAGTGGGAGGAGACACGGCAGCGCTGATGGACACACACCAGGCGCAGACCTCTCAGGGATGCTAGCTAGGTCATAAAATTCAGATTTTAACCTGCAGTTGAAAATAACCTGACATTCTCTTGTGTGTTAAAGAGATAATTATCACTCTCTTGTTTGCAGGGATGCATCTCAGTAGACTGAAGGCGAGGAGAAGCACAGGCATGCTCAGGACTTCGGATGCTCGGCAGCGAAAGGTCCATCAGGAATGCATTTTGGAAGGAGGATGGTGAGTCGGAAGAGAAAACGGGGCATGAAGCCGTGGTCGCCTCCTCTCGCGCCTGCCCTGAGGCTGGGGCTTGTCTCACCGCGCAGGGTGAAGAGGAGAGGGAGCACTTTTCTGTGCAGACCTCGGAAATTCAAAGGCGCCGCATAGCCTCCCTCCAAGGCCACCTCCGCGTGAGGTCTTCAGCCTTTGCATCCTCACCCCCCAGCCATTTGGGGTGAGAGACTGCAGCTTTGGGGCTCGGGCAGGGCGGCCAACCCCTCCCGGGGCACACATCTGGAGTCAGCTGTGCCGGGAACTGCCTGCCTTCAGCTCGCGGAAGGGGAGCAAAGGCAAACCAGCTATTTTTTGAGCTCCAAAATATTATTATCYCAAAGAGAAGTTGTATTTACCAGGGCCAGAAGAGCCTCTCTCTGCACATTCCARGCTTGGGAAGTCTGCAAGATGCCGGAGCGGCCGCTCTGGGAAGGGAAAAAAAATCTCCTTTAGTCAGCTCAAATGCTGGCCAGAGGTTTGCAGCCCAGTCCAGACACTGGAGAGCCGACCTTAAACATTTCTGGGGCCGGAAGGGAGATCTGCAGCCAACTAGTGCTGGGAGAGACGGCTGAGCTTCCCAGCTCCAGTCTTGGCCCTCAAGGCGGGCGAGAAGCGGCTGGGAGGACGGGCACGGCTTTGCAATCCCCACCCGGCCTGGAGAGGGGAAACCAGTTCAGCCTGGCCTCGGGAATTAAGAAAATGTTGTCAGTTTGGGGTTGTGCTGCGAGGAAAAGCCTCCAGTGCAAAGCTCCAAGCGCCCRTCTCCAGCCTCGTTAGCTGGTTAAGGCATCAGACGGAAACTATTCTGCCCCATCAGGAACTCATCCTCTTATGGGCTCCTGTTTTTCAGCTCCCAGAGCCTGGCAAAGCCCAGGGGGGGAAAAGTGCCGTCAGTGCAAGGATGGTGAAACGCATCATTCACCCCGTCAGAGGTGCCGCAGCTAGGAACGGGTGATGGAGGCACCGGGAGCTGCTCCTGGCACGTCCCCGGCCTCCTCTTCTGCATCTCGTGGAGGAGCACATCCCCGCACACAGGGATTTCTTTATCATCCCTAAAATGCTGTAACAGCGCGTTGCAGAAGCACGTCCAACCACGCTGGGCAACCACAGCCGGGCAGACCCTGCTCCGGCAAACCACAGGCTCTGAGCTGTCTGCTCCGTAGCTTGCTTTCTCATAACTTTGTTTTCATTCCCCAAAGCTGTCCATCCATCCTCAGCTTTTCCTAAAAAATAACGTAAAATAAAATAAAATATTCCTTCTCATTTCAGCTCAGCTCTTTTCTTGTTACAGCTTTTGTYTTCCAGCAGCGATTTTCAGTGGCATACGAGGACGCAGCCAGCTGCCTCCGCAGCACTGCTCTCTTATCTAAGGCACTAATTTAAAACACACACCGAGCTGGGTTCATGGGGATAACTGCTCCCTTTCTTGGACAAAAGGCGGCTTGGCCGGGGCCCAGGTAGCTCCGAGGAAAACCTCATCGCCTGCTGCTCAGGGGCATCCTGGGATGCAGGCGYGTGGCAGAGAGGTCCCGTGGCGTGTCCTGCCCATTCCATGACCAAATTTTCTCCATGTGTTTTTCTCCCCCACTCTCCCCATATCCTGGGACCCTTTGGGTTGCCTTTGGCAGAGTCCTATACGCCAGCAGGTGCATCTGCCTCTACCTCTGCTCTTACGCCACGGAGCTTTAAAGGACATTTCCCCCCGGCAGGCTCCATCTGTCCCCGTGCATGCCAAGGAAATAAAACCAGGCATGTCCCCTGCCATCCATATTGCAACCCAATTTCTCTTGCAGCACAACCTCCTGCGGGGCCTTCCCCGGCCAGGTCCAAAAAGCCTTCTCTTTCCCYGTGCTGAGGCCAGCTGCGTGGTGACAGCCCCCCCACGCCACCCCAGGATTAACAGGGTGTCTTCAGCAGGACAGGGAGGTCCTCCTGCCTTGGGAGAGGAGAGAACGTCTCAGCCCCCTTTTAGGGAGGCAGCACTGAGCCGCCCCACCAGCCACTTTCTCCTCCTGGGCTTTGTCCTTCTGCAGCTGGGGGGTCTTTCCCCACGGATCTCCAGCATCCCCATTTAAAGGTGGGCAACCCCCAGGTCTGCTGCTCTGCAGGCACCTGCACTCCTGCTGGAGCCAGGCCACCCCTTTCCACCACCACCCACTACACTTTCAGAAAAGCATTTTATTTTAAATTTTTTTTTTTTTTTTTAAAGCACTCGGGTGGAGGAGCGAGCCTGTTAGGTTTTCATTTCCCTCCCCCAGCACAACCCTGGGATGTATTTCCCTGCCTGGCTCCGCCGTCCGGCCGGAGCGCCCGCCAACCCAAACATCCTCCATCCGCTGTGCCTGGGCTCCGGCATGCCCGTGCCGACAGCAGCGAGGAGCAGGCACTGAATGTCCCTCCTTGTTCTGTGGGGAGAGGTCTTGCCCCCCCTTCCGAGCTCCCATGGAAAAGCCGTACCCCCAAAAAAATCCAGGAGCTCCATCCCTCAAAGGATGCAACACAAATCGGTCTTGTCGGGAAGTCTCTTCCCCTGGGGCAAGGAGTGGGAATGATTTTCATGGGTGCAGCTCAGCGCACACACCGTGCCTCCTGAGGGGATGCTGTCCCGCTGCCTTTTTTGGGRGGGGCAGCAGCAGGCTCCTCTTCCTTGAGGCCTCCGGAGGATGCTCGGAGGGAAGGATGCTCGGGGACGAGCTGCCCTGCCGCCAGCCAGCCTCTTCCAAGCAATGTAAGGCAGAAAAATAAAAATAATGGAGGCAGGTTCTTGCTTCACAGACCCTGAGGCCCCCCCCCGGCACGGCTCCGGGTGAGCATCGCCCTCCCGGCCACACACGCATCGGGTGCTCTGCACCTGCTCAGAGGCTATATCATTGTTTAATGGTACTAAAACCAGCATAATGAAGAAACATGCATAACGTCAAGGGTTTGTGGTTAACATGCACAAGCGCTGCACCGAGGAACAGGTACCGGGGGGGACGGGAAGACCGGGAGGTGTGTCCCCCCCCCGGCACGTGTTACAGCCAAACCCCAGCTATTCCTGGAGGTGCTTACACACAGCGGGGTGGAGGCTGCGGCGTATTGACAAATGAAATATTCACACCTCGAGCTCCCCCGCCGCGAGCACCAAGCGCAGCTGAAGCCCTCCCCGAGCTCACAGCGGGGGCCGGGGGACGCACGCGTCCAACCCAATTCAGGAGGTTTAAGGAGCTGCTGCCCACGGGCTGAAGCACGGGAYGGCCCCAGCCCATCGCCAGCTCTCATCTGCAGAGCCCTGGGGCTCCTCCTTCGCCCAGCAGCAACATCCCGCTTGCSAAGGAGGGCACCGAGAGCCAGCCAGGTCTTGTAGGGATGGATTTTTCCAATCCCAGTCAATCCTGGGGAATTGAGATGCCGGACCAGCCCCCTCCCCATGGGCTGCCGTGGGTTTTCTCGGCATYCCAAGGGGAGCGGGGGCACGCTTGTGCGGGGCTGGTATCAGTACAAGCAAGCCCAGGCCAGTGGGGAGGAGAGCAGTAGCTGCTACGAGCCTCCCTCCTCCTGCATGCACCAGCTTAACTTCTCTCCTAAAGAAAAAAAAAAGGAATTAAAAAGGAAATAAGGGCCACGGTTTCTATCCGCTGTTTTCTGCACTGTTTAGGCGCTGAGGCTGCGGGACATCGTTCTTCTGGAGCCTCGGGTGAAGACRATGCTCTGCTCCTGCGCCCTGGCGAGCAGGCAACCCCTGCACCTCATTTCTTTTGCACCTCATTTGCTTTTTTTCCCCACATCGGTGGGTGTAAAAGCTGCCTGGGCAGAATAACCTTAACRCAGAGGGGAGGATGGTTGGCTGCAGAGAGGCTTCGGCGTGGGATGTCACCTGGACCTCCCATTACATGCCTGCCTCCAGGGCTAGCGCTTTCAGGTGGAGGATGCTGAGCAGGGACCATCGCCGTCAGGGAGGCCACCCTGGCTGCCGCCTCCCCTAAAACTCATAGGCGGAGACGAAGACAGTGATTTTGGACACGTGCTTGGCCTGGAAGACACGGTCCAGGTATTCGGACATGTCCACGTCCACCTGGATGGTCTGGGGACCCTTGAGGCTCTGCACCAGGATGAGCTCCCCGGTCTGCCGGTCCGAGCGCTGAATCACGAAGTGGCCACGGTTGTTGCCGCCCACGATGCCGAAGCGCAGGCTGTCGGGTCCCGGCCGGCCGGGTGCCGCCGCCGTGGCCATGCGGAAGAGCGGGGTGGGTGTCAGCAGGTTGGATGGCAGGGGAAGGTAGTGGAAGGAGATGGTCTTGGGTGCTTGGTGGCATGACCGGCTCTCCATCGGGCAGGGGTTGCGCTCGCACTGGCTGCAAAGGCAAAAGCGGGGGGAGGTTTTCCGTGAACCCCAGGGATGCGGGGTCCATGTCCCCCACCTCGGTGGCGTTGGATCCATGTGGATGCTACACACATGGTTTTGGGACCCGGCACCCAAAAAACCGAAGCAAGGCTAGGTTTTGCACCCCGCTGCACTTACAAGGGTGATGTTTTGACGTAGGTGACGTTGCCGGCGGGCTGGGGGCACTGGGGGCTGACACACTGGAAGCCCCCCCCCATGTTGATGCAGGTGGTCCCCCTCGTGCAGTTATCCTGAGACAGGGCACACTCATCGATGTCTGCAAAACAGGGGCGGCCAGCGGGTCGGGCTCACCGGAGACCTCAAACCCACCCCACTGAGGGGTTACTTTTGGCAGAAAATGGGCAAAAGCACCTTGAAATGGTGATCAAATAAGTACGAGTATGGCTGAAAACACCTAAATCGCCTGTAATCCCATTCTGCGCCTGCTCTCCTCTCCCCGAGCTCTGCCCTGGCCCGCAAGGGTTAACGGCAGCACTCTCACAGCAAGAGGGCAGCTTATTTTCCTAACTTTCTGCTACATTGTTTGAAAACACCATCTCTTTTTATTTACTAAACACCTATGTAACCACTAAGATACCTGGCAAGAAAATCAGGAGCTTTGAATGCAGATATTTGCTGGGAGCATTAGCAAGATGCTATCAAAACAAGCAGAAATCGGGGAGAAAAGGAGAAAGTAAGAGCTTTTTCACTACAAGCTGCATTAATCAACACTTTATAACACAAAAAAATCCCTGTTTTTCAGGAGGAAACTTTCATACGAGCAGTTCTGGCCACCCACCATCCCTACCCGCTGCCGTTTGCTTTGCTGTCAACCCACACCCCAACTCTCCTGTTTTAGGAAGAGCTGCCAGCCTCCGAGCTGACCCCTTGGCATTTAATTCTTGCTTTTTAATACTATTTGTGTTTCTTCTCGGGGATATCCCGTTCACAGGGAACAGCTCCACCACCGCAGCAAGGCTCCTATATTCTGTTTCGGCGAGAGGCAGCCCCGAAGCATCACGTGCATTTGCGAGCACTTGAACCTCCATCATTTTCCTCCCCTCCGCACCCAGCCTGGGAACCACGTCTCTGCGCAAACCCGCCAAGATTTTTGCATGCAGAAATGCTTGCAAACAAGCAGGAAAAAAGGGAAAAAATAAAAAAGCAATTGTGCAAGTTGGGAAAAAGTGGTAAACCCGTGGGTTTGCAGCCCCTCGTTACCTTCGCAGCTCTTGCCGTCACCCAGGAGGACATACCCGGCGGGGCAGGCGCAGCGGTAGGAGCCGGGGAGGTTGACGCAGGCGTGGGCGCAGAGCTGGGGACCCCCCTCCCGCTTGAACACCTCGCACTCGTTGAGGTCTGTGGAGAGACGAGGGGAGCGGGTGCACGGCCGAGACCCCGCAGCCCACCCCACCGCGTCCCCCCCGGCGCGGCTCACCCTGGCAGAGGCCGTTGGCGGCCGTGCCGCTCATGTGGAAGCCGGGCTCGCAGCTGCAGTGCTGGGTCCGGTCGATCTGGGCGCAGCGGGGCTGGCGGCTGAACGCCGGGTCGTCTGTGACGCTCCAGGCGGGGGGAGCTGGGGGGACACCGCGGGATGGGGTTTGGAATGAGGTGGGGTGCCAAAATATGCCCGGAGGGTGGCGGGTCACCCACCCCGGCAGGGGGGTCACCCACCCGTCTGCGCCTGGTACTGGCAGGTGGCCCCGGTCCACTGCTGGGGGCAGAGGCACTTGTACTGGTTCAGCCCTTCCAGGCACGTCCCGCCGTTCTGGCAGGGGCTGCTCGAGCACTCGCTGATCTCTGCAAAAAAAGCAGCCACCTTTCACTTTATTTTATTTTGGGAAGCAAGCCACAGGAACACCGCACACACCAGGTCGCTTTGGTACCCCACAGCACATCGTAACCATTTATTTTGACGAACTCAGACACCGGCTGTTTCCGAGGCTGCGGCGCTGCCCTGGTGCAAAGCTTTGCTACGAYGCCAGGAGCCATCATAGCAGTGATGCCTTTTCCCCTCATCTCTGCTGCTGAGCATCAGGTGAGGCTCCAGCTGTAATTTGCAGCTTTCCTTGAGGATGAGAAACCCCAAATCACTGGTCGYGGGAGCTGCAGCACCCATGTGATGTTGGCTCGCTGGGACTCAGGGACAGCTGCGATACCTCCCTGTTTGCTGAACCCCAATAATCCCTCAWGCTTAAATAAACCCAAATTGCATCCCACTCTTGCAAATGATGTCCGTGGGCAGACACGGGCATGAAGCAGCCCTACGATGGCTGCAGCCCGGCTGTAGGCAGCCCAGAGCAGTACCTGCGCAGCGGGGCTCCTGCCCGGTCCAGCTGCCGTTGGCCTGGCACGTCCGYGTGCTGGAGCCCAGGAGCTGGAAGCCCGGGTCGCAGGTGAAGTGAACCTCATGCTCCACCAAATACTTGGTGCCAAACTTCCTCCCGTCTGCGGGGGCTTGCAGGGCAGGGCAGGAGGCTGCAAGAGCACCGTGGGGAGGGGGTCAGTATTCAGGCGGGTGCTTTGGGGGAGCACTGATTTATCTTTCCTCTCCCCAACTGTACCAYGGTTCAGCCAGTTCCTCCAAGGCCTCCTCTTTGTTATTTTCCTCGAATATTGGCCTGCTGAGGTTAGTCTGTAACACCCAGCCCCACAGTGGGGCTGAGCATCACTGGCAAGGGGTTTGGTGGCATTTTTGCCACCTCTCTCATGCTCCCAGCACAGGACTGTGGCTCTTTTGCTGGAGACAGGGTTTTCCAGCCTGCTCACCTCCAGTGGTTTGCCAGGAGCTCTCTGCTTTGCAGCTAAGGGCTTTAGAGCCTCTCCACATCTTACCAGGCTGCAGAAGTGCTCGAATTCACACTCACAAATTGCCAGCGTGRGAACAAGTATCTCCATCTGTGGAGATGCCCAAACCTCCACCCATCACAGCCCTGAGCATCCTGCCCTGCCCACCCCAGCATCCTCTCAGGCCATAAAAGCAACCGGGGGGACCCAGGGAGGACTCACCGGCCGGTGGCTCGGGAGCGGCTTTGGCCAGGGAGGTGTGCAGGGTGCTCAGCCGGCTCTTCATCACGCGGAGACCCTCGGTGAAGCGCGTCTCCTGTCCCTTCAGCAGCTGCTGCATCTGCCGGATGGCGGCCAGGAGCTGCTGCCTGCTGAGGCAGCTCTGCGGGGACAGGGTGGCCACTCAGCAGGGGGACATCGCTCCGGCCCCCATGCTGCCACGCCAGCCAGGACCCAACCTGCTGCAAGCAGCCTGCCCTGGCTGCAGGGGGATGCTCGTGCAGGAGCTCTGCAGCATCAAATGTCCCCTGAAATATCTGAATTTATTTTCCCCCCCCCCCCCATTTACCCAGATGCAGGAGTTTTTTTAGCCTGTGCAAGGAGTCCTTAGCTCAGGCATGCTCTCCTACATCTAAATGGGTAATGCAGCGCTACGAGCAGGGCTGTAATCACTTTGTTAGCCCTGGGAGAGATGCCATAACTCATGTTTCATCCTGCTGGAGCTAGAGCCCTGTCCCGCTTCCACATTACAAAATAAGAGGAAAACAGCTGTCTTGTGAGTTCTGCTGGGGCCAGGAACACTGGTGGGACTCCTGCCTGCAAACCRATGGCCACCACGGGACTGACTCATGCAGGAGACGGGCATCGTTATTATAGGTTTCCTGCGGAATTGACTTAAAACCAAAGAAAAAGAGCAAGAGCTGAGCAAAGCCAAACCAGTTTTAGAGCTCAGAGGTTCGCAGAGCGCATGGGGAAGAGAGCACACAGGGTCTGGTCTGGGTGGCATCAGGCTCAGGGCAAACGAGCTCCGGGAAAGCAAGCGGAGCTGCTGGGCGCCGGCCCACCCAGCCCAAGGGATTTCTTTCCCCCCCCAGCCATATTGTGCAGGGGTGAAGTTATTCTCCTTTCCAAATAGCTACTGAAGGTTTATGAAGAAGAAATAAAAGCCAGCCCAAGAAGCGGGCTGTCCTCTGCTTCTCTTGGTGCAGTTTTGGGGGGTCATGGGCTGCCGGCGGGGATGAGCCGGTCCGTGCCTGCAGCTCTGGGGTGCCCCGCGCTGAGAGGGAGAGAGGCAAAAGCAAATAGATGCCTGGCATGTAGCTCGCTTTAATAAACAGCTCTTTGTTAGGGCTGGGTCTAACTTCAAGAGCCAGCGTGAGCTCCCCGCGGGATGCTGAACCGTAGCAAACCCCCGCTCTCCCGTAAAACCGGGAGGATTCTTCACCCCCGGTGGCGACTCCAGGTGCGGGATAAGAAGGAAAAAAAGAGCCCAAAGGAAACCGGGCCCGCTTTCAGCCCTGTTTGAGCTCCCCCCGGCTTTACCCACCTGTTTGCTGGGGCCGGGGCAGGAGCGCGGGCTGCACAGCCTKGAAGGGTGGGGGCAGACCCACGGCGCACCGGCACGGGGAGGGGAGGGGAAGAGAAGCGGAGACCCTTCCCCACCCCGCAAAGCCTTTCCGAGGGGGGTCCCCCGCTCACCTGGGGCGCCGGTGCCGCCGGGAGCAGCAGCAGCAGCGGCGGCGGCAGCAGCAGCAGCAGCAGCGGGAGGCGGCACCGAGCCCCCGGCATGGTCCGGCGGCCGGCGCGGCTCTCGTCCGCCGAGGAAGGGCTCTCCCGGGCGCCGGCAGCCGCCTCTCCCCGCCCCGGCTGCGGGAGAGCTCTCCCCCCCGCGCCGCCCCCGCCCCACGCGCGGCCACGCTCCCCCGTGGGACACCTCGCAGCGCTCTGTCCCGCTTCCAGCACCCCCCGGCGCGCCCCCCGGGCCACGCGTGTTGCCACCCTGCACAGACACCCCCGGCACGGTGCTCTCCCGCGGTGTTTTGGGGTGTTTTTTTGCAGAAAAGCTGTTTCTGTCGCTGCCGGGACGAGCGAGCACCGTGCAGGAGCCCACCGCCAGCCCCCCACTCCGCCTGGGCCGG
>JASVER010000045.1:6900102-6922474 GCA_030449065.1 Oceanodroma leucorhoa | reverse complement strand
CCCGGCACCTCTTTCCCCAGCTCCTGCACCCCGTCCCCAACCCTGCACCCCTCTCCCTAGCCACGGCACCCCATCCCCAACCCTGCACTCCTTCCCCACCTCCTGCACCCCCTTCCCCAGCCCCTGCACCCCTTTCCCCAACCCTGCACCCCTCTCCCCAGCCACTGCATCCCGTCCCCAACCCGGCACCCCCCTCCCCAGACCCTGCACCCACTCCCCAGCCCGGCACCCCTCAGGGTTGGCGAGCGGCGGCCGGGCGGTGCGCGGGGTCCCTGCTCCATCTGCTGGGCACGGCGGGGCGGCCGGTTGCTGCAGAGCAACCCCTGCTATGGAGAGAGCAGAAATCCCCTCAAACGGAGAAGGGGCAGCTGGGAAGGGCCAAGCCATCGCAGGGTGGCTCCATCCCTCCCGGGATCCCCTTACAGACTCCTGTTTCCCCGTCGTTGCAACAGGACCGATGGTTTTCTCGGCGCACGGCCAGGACAGACGGAAACCCRCTGTCTGGGAGACGGGGATTTTGAAGCACCCGCTGTTCCTGTTCGGGCTCTGCTTGCGATTTTCAATGGGGCTCTCCCTCAGCAGGCTGTGTAGCAGGGGCCCAGACCATCCATAGGGCTGCCCATCACAAAAGCCACAATAAATGGTGAAAAAGGGGAAAAAAAAAGCCACGTGAGGCTGGCTGCACCCTCACCGTTTGGCACCGGTGCAGCCAGGACAGCGGGAAGCCAACCCCACGTGGGGTGGCAGAGGGGAGCTCGCCCGTGCCCACCATGTGCCCCCACACCTTGGCACTGTCCGCCCCGGCCATGCTCTGTTACCCCTGGGAGGGTCAGAGGCTGCCCCTCACCTGTGAGCCCTGGGGAGCTGAAATACCAAAGCCTCCCAATACAGAAAAACTAGTTACAGCATTTAATCACAAACCCTCATGGCTCTAGCCCAGGAAAGAGCTCTTGGGAAGAGCCAGTCTCTGCCATGAAAATCATGCAGGAAGAAATAAAACAGACAACTGTTTATTAAAATATACCCTCTCTGTCCTTTTCTCGGAGCCCATTTACACCCCGCTCTGCGCAGCAGCACACCCCCCTTTCACAGCAGCATTTCGGAGTCCTCTGCGCAGCTATCGGCGCGCGGCAGCCCCGACACGAGCAAGCCGTCGGCGGGCAAGGTGCTGGCCTGGGTCCACGCCGAGCCCTCGCCGGCCGCCCTGTCGGGCAGCAGCGGGACGTAGGCCTCCTCCGCGGGGCCGCCGAGCTGCTCCTCCAGGACGTACCTCGTCCCCCATCGTTCATTGTGGTGGACATCCACGGCCACCAGCGCTGCCTCCGCTCCAGGGGAGCGGGGCTCAGCAATGTCCCCGGGCTCCAAATCAGAGTCCGCTTGGGGGAAGCCCGAATCCTGGGTGGAGTCTGGGCTCTCCTCGGGCAGGCTAGTGTTGATGTAGATGACGTCCCCGGATCCCCTGACAGTGGGCAGGTTTTCCAGCAGCTTCTCCAGATGGACCCTCAGCTGCGAGAACGTCGGGCGAGCGGCAGGGTCAGCTCTCCAGCACGCAGACATTATTTCATACCTGGAAATCAGGAGAGGAGCGTGGTTATCGTGGACGATGTTGCCAGGCACTGGGCTACAGGATGTACAGGGGCTAATTCCCTGCTTCTCTCTAAACTGAGCAAGCCCTGAGCTGCTTTGCATTAAAACAAAGCAAAAACAACTCCCTCTGCTTAGGCTGTTTGCCCAACGGCAGGGATTTATCAGCCCAAGCTGCTGTTAGAAGTCTCTTCCAGTGCCTAGCTCTCGCTGAGGGTCGGGCAGAGGCAGCCAGCCGCAGCTCTGTGATCAGCCCCCCCAGAACATCCCAGTTCTGCTCCCGGGACACCCAGTCCTTCTCTTGTCCTTCCTGCAGGTGCCTGTTCCCAGGCTGGACGTCAGGGAACTCCCAGAGCCTCCCTGCAAGCACGTCACTGCTGGGCACACACCGTCTCCTCTCCCCTCTAGCAGGCTGGAGCCGATAAAAGGTTTCTTTGCCGCTTCCTCCAGGGACAGGTGTTGGAGAGGGGCCTTGTAGGAACCATTGTGCGACTCTGAGCAGCTTTGCTAGTTTAACTGGTTTTTGTACTCACAGCTCTTAGCCATGGGGGCATTTAAACGTTTTCAGCTGTAATGGCACCAGAGAAAAGCCCAGGAAGAAAACTCGGGAGAAAAACCCTTGCTGAGCTGCTCAGAAACGCAAAGTTTTGAGGTCTCCACATTTTCCCATTCCAGATTCATAGATCTTAGGCACTGAAGGGCCCTGAGTAACTAGAGCGAGTTTTGTGGGGCAGAAAAGAGCATCACCAGCCAAGACCTTCTGGCCAAAACTATCTTAATAAAATAAATAAATAAATAAAATACTTAAAAGTCTGATTCCTCCACCACAAACTGCAGAGGGCACTGCTCCTGTCCCTGCAGGATCAGCGAGGTGACCCCGGCACTTCCCAGCCACCCCACGCTGCCGGCTGCACACAGCCCAGCTCGTCAGCCCTCTGTGCCAGCCCTGCAAACACAGCGCTTCCTCCTGGGATACTCGTTGGGATTTCTGTGCTTCCTCCTGGGATACTCGTTGGGATTTCTGTGTGCCAGTTTGCCTGGAGTTAAGAAGATGCTTCTTCCTCCCTGGGTGATACGCTGCTCTTCTCTGGGATCTGGCTTTTATTAGGCACATCAAAACTCGGGAGATTACACAAATATTAAGGGTTTTGAAGGTTTTGTTTCTGTGATACTTCCATTTAAAATGTGACCCACGCCATTCTGGCCAGCTTTCCTCTGAGAGCTAACCTGCGCGTGCTCCCTGCCTGTCAACCCCACAAGGAAGAAAAGGTTAAATCCTTGCCATTTTTTTTTAAATCCAGTCTTTAATAACTGTTGTTTCTGGGGTCTGTGGGAGAAATGGGGGGGGTGAGGCAGAAGGTGACTCCGTCTCCAGTACAGACCCATCTTACTCCACTTGGAGAGGCAGGTTTGCAGCAGGTGGGAGCACGGGCGTGCTGGCACGGTCTTTGATTGCACTGTGATGCTCAGCTTTGCAGGCTTTTGGCCACATTCAGTGCTAAGCCGCAAATCCGCAGCACAAGTAGTTGTTGTGTCCTTAAAGAAAGGACATCAACAACCGAGAGCCACAAAGCACAAAGAGTAGCACCCCACAGAAACCACCTCAGCTAAGGGCAAGCGATGCACAGGTTGTCTGCAGGCAGACAGAGAGCAAAGGGGCTGCGCTACAGCCCAGGAACAGGGTTACGATACTCACAGCTCATCCAAGCAGTCCTCGGGCTTTTTCAGGCGCTGCCCGTGGAAGAGGTACTCGTAGATCTCGTGGTTCTGCACTCCTGGGTAGGGCGTCATCCCTCGGGTCGCTATCTCCCACATTGTAACGCCAAATGCCCACTGCGAGGACAAAGGGAAAGTGTGCTGAAAGGACATTTCCAGGAGGAATGAATAAGTCTTTTCATGGGGAAAGGTCACTGCCCAGCGTCCGCTGGGCCCTCGCACAATGCTAAGAGTTGTCGCTCCAGTCCTGCCCTCCCCAAAATTGGAAATAATAAGCAACGCCACAGAAGAAGCAAGCAGCCCACTCAAGAAACCTATTCCAGGAGGCTGGGCAGGCAGCGAAAGGTCAGCGTGTCCCATTACCGACAGCCTCCCGCTCCTCTGGCTTTGCACTTCCAGGGTACAAGAACAGCCGTAACAAAGTGCGGCAAGGGCGGACGACTCAAGCCGGGGATCGGTCCCCAGCTCTTGCCTCCTGCCGCCTGGCTGCCCAGCCACGTGGACCTACCACATCGCTCTTCGTGGTGTAGACGCGGTCAGCCAGGGACTCGATGGCAATCCACTTCACCGGCATTTTTGCTATTCGGCCCTGACGGTAGTAATCGCCGCTGTAAATCTTCTTCGACAAACCGAAGTCTGCCACGCACACCGTCATGTCGTCCCGTAACCTGTCAGGCGGAAACAGGGATGACAAGATAGAAAAGTTTGACGTGCCAAATTGTGAAGCAGAAACCTGAGGCTGAGCTCTTTTCCCATGTCTCTCAAGACCAAGAGAGGTTTTACTGAAGGAAGCCAAGTTGTCCTGTAAAACCATGGGGCTTCCACTGGTGTTCATCTATCCAGGACAAAGCAGAGGAAAACAAACTCACATGCAGTTTCGAGCTGCCAAATCCCTGTGGAGAAAGTGCCGACTGCTCAGATACTCCATCCCCAGGGCGATATCGACCATGAACTTCACCAGCGTCTGCAGGGGCACAAACTGGGAAGGGAAGGTGCAGGTTAGACAGTGCAAGCCCTTTGGGAAGCACGTTTGGTTCGACCTGAAAGGCTCCCCCGTCCAGGGCTGCCAGCTGACATCCTAGTGGTCTCACTGGCCTTGGAGAGCACCAGGAGCCCACAGCAGCAGCCACCGTGGCCTCTCTCATCCCCGTTGGGCTAACACCCTCAGACTGTAAGATTTACTGAATCACAAGCCTGCAAGAGTTGCAGATGCGGGGACAGTTGTTTTAGAAATAACCCCAAGCACTGCCTGCCAGGCTGTGCCGCTGGCCAGAAGAGCCCGTCCCAGCAAACCCCATCTCGCTGTGGTTTGCAGCAGCAATGGATACCCTTCCCACCCCTGCCTCCTCCTTCCACATCTCTGGAGTGCAGCCTGCAACTAGACATTGCTTCCTTCTTGCCTTTCCCACTGGCTGCCTTCAGATCGCGTATTTTTGGCTAGAAAGCAGCTCTGCAGGAAAGGACCCCGGTGTAGAGCAAGTTGGCCAGGTTGGATGGGGCTTTCAGCAACCTGGTCTAGTGGAAGGTGTCCCTCCCATGGCAGGAGGGTTGGAACTAGATGATCTTTAAGGTCTCTTCCAACCCAAAYCATTCTATGATTCTATGATCATGGTTCAGCAGTGCACCTTTGTGCCAACGAAGGCCAACTTTGTAGCAGGCTGCATTAGCAAGAATGCAGCCAGCAGGTCAAGAGAAACTATTCTTCCCCTTAATTTGGCACTGGTGGGGCCACATCTGGATGCTGTGTCCCATTTGGGGCTCCTCAGTAGGAGAACAATGTGTTGGAGCAAGCCCACAGGAGACCACTAAGACGGGGCTGGAGGAGATGGTGTACAAAGAGGAGCTGAGTTAGTTGGGCTTATTCAGCCTGGAGAAGGGAAGGCGAGAATCCCACAGGCTTTTGTGGAGCTGGATTCCACTGCTGCCACCTGACAAAGGCAGGAAGCAGGACTAGAACGAAGTCCTCTTATGTTCTCAAAAAACAAAGGGGACAAATCCCCAGAAGAGGCATGTCACAGACACGGGGCCTTCTGCTCCCTGCGCTCATTACCTGGGGAGCCATCTCCAGCCGCGAGCGAAGCAGGAAGCTGTGCAGGTCACCGTATTTCATGAATGGGAGAATGACCATGGGCTTGGGGACCTGCTGGGAGCTCAGCTCGATGCACACACCTGGAAAACACAGACAGGTTGCACAGCTCCGTGGGCAAAGGCACCACACTCCCCTCGCAGACATCTGTGGGGGACCTGAGCACTCCCCGGTCCGACTCCCTAGCCCAAATCCCAGCTGGAGGGCGGGGATTGACAGCCCATACCTAGGAGCTTGATGACATTGGGATGGTCAAAGTCCTTCATGCACGCTGCTTCGCTGAGGAACTCTTCTATCTCCCTTTGGGAAAAATTATCCACTGGGAAGCAGAGAAAAAGGAGGAGGTTTAACACTCCAAGAGCTTTAACACCCCAAATCACTGCTGCCATCTCTCTTCACAGCACAGCTCCTGCGTGGGTCAGAGGGAAGGGACCACCGGGATGTCTCTGCCATCCTTGACTGTCTGATACGAGTGCCCCTTCCCAAGCTGTGGCAGAGAGGCTGGCATCCCCACAAAATGGTGCCAGGATGCAGAGAGAGCACCTGAGATGGGTAGCAGGAACACCGGCACACACTGGGACAAACAACATCAGGTTCAGTGAGGCTAGGGTGATGACTTACGCTTCATGGTCTTCACAGCCACCTTCTGTTGGGTGCCTTCAGGCTGGCTGAGACGCCCCTCCATCACTGACCCGAACTCGCCTGCACCATGGGAAAGACGCAAGCACTTTATCCACAGYCCGAAGACCACCTTTCAGGACTCCACTATGTTCTCAAAGATCTGAAATGGTCTAAGACGGAGACTTCGTCCCCAAAAGTCTGCAGGGTGGAGGCTTGTGTCTCCTCAGTGGCAGAAGGAGGACATGAACCCAGGGGTTCCGCCACTTGGTCATCTCGACACACCATTTCCCCCACATCCCCTGGGCCTGGAGCTGGGGGATGATGTAGGTAACAGTGGCAGCCCCTGCCCCATATGTCCATCCCAAGCTCTCCATCCCCAGCACTCACCCTCTCCCAGGACCTTCCCCAGGCTGAGGGCGTTTCTGTCCACAACAACGTCCTGCAGCTTCTGCTGGAGCTCGCTGCTGACACCCAGGCTGCCCACTGCAGGAGAGGGGAACAGAAGCTCAGGTCACCTCCAACCTGCAGACATATCGCTGCTGCGATATCCCCGTCAACCTCCTTGCAGAGGGATAAAAAAATATACTTACGTGTAAGATCAATGGCTCTCCGGCAGTAGGACTTCTTGGCCGTGTAGTTCACTGCCAGCTCCAAGTCGTTCCTGCTGAAAGCGGTCCTGGTGGGACAGAAACAGACCCTGCTGGGCCACGCACGGCTGCTTCTCCTTCGATGAAGGAACCGCCGCTGCAGGGCCGGGTGACCACAGTGCTACCAGGGGTATCGGTAGTAAAGGAGGAAATATGCACATTCATGCTAATCATTTTCATTTCCCTCTTACTGGATCAGTGCCATCGCTTACAACGTCTGAGCAAAACAGCCACTTGATAAACAAGGCTGATCTGTCAAGGATTGAGTCACAGAGTTTTTTTGGGGAGGAAATGGGATACTCATTTCCTACTCAGAGCAGTCTGTACCGGTAGGAATATGGTGCCCAGATCTCCCATCTCCTAAAGCGATCTCTTCTCTTGCCTGATGCACAACTCCAGCCTGTCAATGCTCTCTGTTAACATGAGCGAGCCCCATCCATCAGCCAAAAAGAAACTAAAGGGAGCTTCACACCATGGCCCCGAAATGGTGGTGATGGGCATTCTGCTGGGAGATGCTGTGCAACCCCTCGCCGTGCAGAGGTCCAGCTCCGGGAAACAAAAACACAACGGATGCTGAAGAGCTCCCAGGGAGCTAGCATCGCAAGGAAAGAGCGACAATGCTACACCGGTTAGGAAAGGGATCCTTACATACTACCAGTTTCCAAAGTGGGATGGGGGTGATGCTATGGGAGATCAGAGTAGGTGGGATTCCTTCACCAGCTCAATAAACTCCCTTACTGAAATGATGCTTTTCCAAAGGGGTTAATTATATCACATTTCCAGTTTGGCTGCAGACACTGAAGTTATAACGCTTATAAGAAAAGCCGTTAGCACCACAATTGTTTAACAAAAACAGTAGCACAGGGCAGTTAAATGCCACTTAGAAAGTCACAAGGGTGAGTGAGTAGCGTTGGCTTATTGTAGCAGAAAACAGCCCTTTGTCTACATTATTAAAACACCACTTGTGCAGCCCAGTGGCAGCCTCTCTGCCCGGTGGGGCTTAGCCATCAGACCAAGGCAGATCTGGCGTGTGACGAGGCAGGAGGGGTTTCTCTAGGCCACAGGACACAGGATATTATACTTCTCTGCCCTCTCACCTCTGTGTCAAAATGCCGAGGCCACCCTCCCATACCAAGTTGCATAAGTTTACTTCCCTTTAAAAATGGSAATAGTGAGCAAAAGGTGAACTGCTGGGCTAAGGAAGGGAGGGGCAGTACCGTCACTGCAGTAAAAATACACAGTCCCTCACCACGGGCATAAAAAAATGCCATTTGTGGGGATGACATCAGTACTGGAGGCAGAAGCCTTCTCCCCACGTCCAGCGTGGGCTGCCAGCCACCCGCCCTGCCTGCCCGTGCCCCACGCGCCTGCGACCTGCCCAGCTTGGGGCACCTCTGCAAGCTCTTTTCCCTTCGGCTTACCCATATTTTGTTTCCATGCATCTTTTCTGGATGACCACGGACAAGCAGAGGATCAGCCCGACGGCAGTCGTCCCGCAGATAAAGCCCAGGGCTATGATAAAGGAGTCTGCGCTCCCGGAGGCTGGAGTCGAAGAGGGGGCTGAGGTTATTAATCCTAAGAAAATATCCCATTAATAGAGCCAGTGAAGGAGTCAGCCTGCAGCACCCAGGGGCGGATTTCCCAGGGGCTGAAACCAAAGCCAGTAAAGCCCAAAGGGTTACACGGGAGAGGAGGCTGCGAGGACTAAGGTTGCACGTGGAGAGCAAGTCTCTCCTGGCTACCAAACCATGCTGAAGGTCCCAGATTCTTGGCCGATAGCCTGACCGATGGGGAAAGCGTCTGAAGGAGGACTAAGGGACGCCAAATGGCCTTGGCCGGGCAAGGAGAGCACGCCCTGCGTGCTTCCCCATCATCCTCCCCTGCACCCACGCCGGGCAGGCAGGGACAGGCATCTCCTTACCGCTGCCAGGGATGAAGACCTCCACCGGGCTGCTGAAAGGTCCCACTCCCCCCTTGGTGACGGCAGCCACACGGACGGAGCAGGTGGCGTTGGTGGCCACCACGGGCAGGACGGCCACGCTGGCGTTCTGCCAGGCTTCAGCGGAGACGTTCTGCTGGAGAGAGGAAGGGAAAAAAAGCCTGGGCTGGGGGAGACAGCAGCCCATCCCTACAGCAGGAGGGAACCCCGGAGATTTATTGAGAATTGTCCCCTTGCCAAACTTCTGTGTTGCTTTGCTTTCACAAGCCCAGAGGAAACGCAGCACCAAGCTATTTACGGAGAATAATAGCCCTGCCTGCAAGAGCCGGATGGGATCTGGAAAGGGGCTGAGCAGCGTTTCCCGTTCAAACCTCGTGCAGCTCTCACTCTTCRCTTGTCAACAGCAGCGGGACCAGCCTCCTGAGCCAGAAAAGAGGCAGGAAAGCGATCTCGCAAGGAAGGGGGAAAGGCATTTCATGCACTGGTGGGAACACGGATTTTGACCCCCAGCCTTCACTGCGGTCAGCTTGGCCAACGGAGGCTCGCACCCCTCTTCGCTGCCGGCCAGGGATGCCCGCGGCTCGTGCCRGGCAGCCCCACGAGCCTCGGCGCCCGCAGAGCCTCGGCGCTCGCCACCACTGCTCCTTCGCAGAACATCTCTGACCGCTTTCAGCTGCAGCGCTCCTGTTTTGATCATTCAAGTGCCCTGCCACAGAAAGTAGATCTTAGGGCAGATATTTTCTGACTGTGGTTTTGTGTCAAGCTAATAATATTTCCAGTTTTAAGGGTGTGTTTCCTTGCCCGGTAACAYGGCAGGAGTCAGCGTGGCCCATGGCACAGACCTTTTTCCTTGGTAAAAACACAAGTGAGTCTTTCCCTGCAAATTCCCTGTGGTTTCCTGATCTTCTTCAGCTGAGAGAGCGCTACTGCTGCTCTTCGCCAATCCCCAGCTGCAAAACAGCTGCCCAGTGGCGTCCAAAACATCTGGCGGGCTGCTGCAACCGGCAGAGCCCAGCTCCTTACCCCGGCTGAATGTCACACGGCTGAGCAAAAGCAGCAGCCGAGGGGGTTCGGTGGGCAAGGAGGAGGAAATTGGAGCTGCGCAGAGGGAACCGGTTTCTGTTCACAGTCATAAAAAAGCCACAGAAATGGATGTGAAACATGCCCCAGCCCCAGSAGCGTGTCTGTGCCATCGGGCAGCGGCGTGAGCTGATACCCGCTGCTGCCTCCGCTCCCGCACTCCTGCTTTCCCCCCGCCTCGCGTTCACGGCATCCTTCGGCAGAAAGGCACACGAGATCCTTTCCCTACCRCCAGCCTAAAAATGCACCGGGATCCTTTCGTATCGCAGACGGCTCTGCTGTGTCATCTGAGGACAGAGCCCAGCTGATATCAAACAGACCGTGGAGAGCGTGAGCGCACTGGCAAAGCAGACAGCCGTTCTGGCAGGACAAAGCTGCCGGAGTTAATGGTTTTTTATGAGTGTTGCGGTAGTTGAGGAATTTCTTCACGTCCCAGCTCCGGGAGCCTTGGCTCAAACAAGAACTGCTGGTTTAAGAATAAAATAAACAACTTTTTTTGAAGTTTTTAAAATAGTTTTTAAGCTGGTTGTGGAGAAGAAGAGGCCTGCAGGTGGCCCTGCTGACACAGAAATACAGGACCCCCCCCCCACCCTTACAGTGCTGGGCTTGTTAAACTGATGGTTATTTTGGGGCATTTCATATTTAGCCTGTCCAGGGCCAAAACTCAGGGAGAACCAGGCACTGCACCAGCCCATGGTGCTCTGCAGAAAGGTGACAGCACAGGCTCAAGCCGTTCCCGTGCCTCTTAATTCTGCGACAGCCCTTATAAAAAGACAWGCTGGCCCCGGCCCTCGGCTGGCTCGGACATGCGTTTTTGCCTTCCATAAAACCTGGAGGCCGATGAAACAAAYCAGCAACGAACACAACTGCTTCCTTCGGTCTGCAAAGAGCCAAGGTCCCTTGCGCAGCTACCTCCCACCTGAACTCACTCCCCACTAGACGGGTTTTTTGAGCCTCCTGAAAGCCAGCGTTAATGCGAACAATTATTGACCAGGAACCCAAGCAGAAATTTCACCCCACAAGCATTTGACTGGGGTAATTTATAAAAAACAACAACAACAACAACAAAAGATAGTCTCCCAGGGCTTAAAGGGCAAGTCCTGTTTTTTGCTTTCTGCTTGAGAGACGACAAATATGTCAGCATTTTTTTTTCCATGCTAGTCACAAGACCATAATATTGTTTTCCTGACCTCATTCGGTCTGGATCTATACATGCTCTTTTTCAGAGGCGCAAAAGGAGAACAGAAAATGCAGCATCCTACAAAAAATAGGGTGTGAGTCACTTTTTCCACACCGGGTTCAGGCCGTCAGTGCCTCTCTGTGCTTTCAGCCTGGGACAGAGGAAGACCAAACCACAGCGCAAGGGCGACAGCTGGATACATCTGCGCAATTATCCAGAGGCTCCCCGACCACTGGCAGAGCCTGGACGGGATGCTCTTTTGCCAAGTAGCTGAGATGAGCCAAGACTGCCCGAGAGGTCGGGCCAACCTCGCCCTAGCAAATTCCTGAAGACTACTTCCCAAATCCTGGGAAAGGCAAGCAAGGTTGTGCCAGATGACTTCATATGTTCATGGACAGGTCCCYGGCCCCAAAATGTTCCTTGAGCTATGAAACTCTGTGCCATGGGTTTGCAGATGAGTTAATGCACAGAATAAATCCCATCTGAGTAAGGAACGACTCAAAACCCASGGAACAAATTCTCCCAAACACCTTACGATTGACTCCATTGCTGAAAGTGCCAAGAGATGCTGCCAAACCTTGACTGTCCCTCCAAAAGCCRTACCAAAGATTGTCAACACCGGGAAGAGCATCTCACTTCTATTTTAGAGAATAGGAGTAATTGCGGCAAACCTCGTCTCCTTCAAGCAGAACTGCTTCTTCCCAATATTACTGACTGAGAGCATTACCATGAGTTACATAAACATGCGAGAGAGAGGCCACTTGTACTAAAAGAGCCCAGATGAAAAGCACAAGACAGCAGACACATAAGCTCAGAAAGAATACGTGGAAGCACCAAGACTGAACTGGACATCCCTGCTTGATGCCTGCCGGGATTTTTTCTAGGCTTTAGCCATTCTTCCCCATTTCCCCAGTGACTTACCAACCCCTTGGAGTTCTGCCACCTGTACCAGATGTGATAGCCCCGCAGTTCCCCGTGGATCCTCCCCAGGGGCGGCTTCACCCATCGGATCTCCAGGGTGGAGCTGGATTCATTGAATGACACCGTGACGTTCAGTGGCGGGGTGGTTGGAGCTGCAGGAATCAAAGAGAAAGAAAGTGAGGGGAGCCGGCTGGATGGGCGCAGGGACRTGGTAGGCTGATGGAAAATGAGCTGTAGCTCAACCAGAAAGCACACAGTATCTCCTACAGCCTTTAATATTTCCAGTAGGTGACCACCCGTGGGTAAATTTCCTTTCCCCAATCAACAGAGTCAAGATGTCCCACCCCAACCATGACTCTGGACCAGCATCTCATCCAGGGAGTCCTGCACAAAGYGCAGCTGCGCGACCGAGGCAGGGAAACCCTTCTCAGTCTTCACTACTCATTTCCTACCTCCCTCGGTGGTGCTGGCGGTTATCCAGGGGCTAAACGGCGACCAGCCGACTTCATTCCCGCAGGAAACACGGATGTTATAGTCCGCCATGGGCCCCAGCTGCTSGATGTGATACACGTGGGGAGGCACCGAGGTGTTGAAGAGCAGAAGTGAGACGTTGCTTCGTGGAACAKCTTCCTTGACCTTAATTGAAAAATCAGTCCACAAACGGGGATTAGTCAGCAACAACCTGCAGGGTGAGACGTGTGGCAGGAATTTTACGTCTGTAAACAGGATCCAGAGCCCTGCCTCCCACCCAAACACCGGCAGGGTCTTGTTCCTGCATGCTGGCTCATCGCTGCCGAGCGGAAAGCTGACRGCAGGCCATTCACGGGGCCCAGGGCGAGGGCTCCAACACACGAGGAGAAGAAAGAGTTGCAGTGGGGACATGGCAGAGATGTGTGAAATCGCCACCACTGCGGAAAGGAGGAGGGAGGGATCGTTTGCTCTTTCTTGTGGCATGGAGCAAAAGGAGCACCCAATAACATTACCAGGCAGCGAGTCCCAAACAAAGGAAAGGCCTTTTTCGTGCAACACATATTAGATCACAAGACTTATCGCCATCAGATGTTGCAGGACTAATCACAGTCCTTGTCAGACTCCATCATTACACCTAGCAGCATGGATTAATTCAACGTACTATAAACAAGTCACGCTTTTTACACAAAGAGAAATTGCTCTCTCCGCAAAGGGCTGGCTGTTGAGCACCCCTGTAGCTGCCCACACAGCCCTTGCAGCTCTCCAGAAAGTGTCTCATTTCATGGGAAGCACCACAAGAGTGGCCTGGGCCGGGACAGTGGGAGGAAAGAGGGACGAGCAAGAACGAGCGACGCCAGCACAACCGAGACAGTTAACTCGGAAGACAACCCACAGGACGTGTTTCAGCATGAACCACAAGCAGAAAGTCATACAGTCCTCTCAAAAGCCTCCATGCATGGTTTTGCAGTGGCAGGAAACCTGCCCTTCTGCTTCAGCAACAAGGTAGCCCAGGATGCTCAGGAAGGTCTCAGCATCCACACCAGCAGTATTTTCCAGCCAAAATGAAAGAGTATAGCCTTCAGCCTCATAAAGCTGAGAGGGTCCCCAAGCTGTYGCTAGATGCTTTGAGGGAGGTGAGCAGTGATCAGACGAATGTGCAAGCTGCTCCTAAAAGCACTACTGGGACTGGCTGTTCTCCTGAGCATCAAGAGCAGCTGAGCTATCTCGATCCTCAACTTGTCTTCTGGAGACAGTCCATCAAATTAATATATTTTTTAAAAAATCAGGCTTTTTGCAAACTTAAACAGTTTGAACTTGGCAGGTGTGACAGCAATAGCTTCCTTTTAAGCACCAGTATGCTCAGAAATGAGTCACTTCGTCGGTGGGCCAYGCTACCCAAGCGAGGGGATTATCAAAGGGGACAGGAGCAAAAAGGCTTAGTCAYAGCTGTGTTTTTGCCAGAGATCATGTCTTGTTTTCCATTTTGAAAGGCTATTTCCTAATGACAGACCGTGAATGTTAAGTCATAGGAAATTCCTTGGCTCTCCACCCCACTTCCCAAGCTCCAGCTGGAAGGCAGCAGTGGACGTGGCGCTAATATTAGCTCYGGTACCTTTCCTCCCTGTAACTCCTTTCACTTTTACCTGGCTTCAAACATTGCCTCTCTCCACGCGTTATCTCAGCCRGAGTATAGATTAGCCAGTATAAAAAACATATCCACAAGAGAGCAAGCAATGGGCTTGAACTGTGAAACTCAGCAATGTCAAACAGATAGAGCAGGCGGAAATTACTTGCAGGGCTGCACCCATGGAGACGGCATTCCCTGACTTGCCCGGGAGACAGGCAACCCCTCAGCTCCTTCCCAGTACTTGCAAGAAGCAAAGAGTCGAGAGAAACCTCCACCTCCAAACCCCAGCGGGAAGGCTGGTGCTTGGGAAGTGTTTGACCAGCAGGTAAAAGTAGGGACAAGCATATGCCTGCAGCAACTCAAGGCTTGCAAAGTCTCCCGAAGAGCTACTTGGAGCAGTTCTGGGCATCTCTTCATGAGGAGACATGCAACCCGACTGTCTCGCCTGAAGGGAGAGATTCTCGCGGCTCGCTCCCGCACACTTCACAGGCACGAGCCCAGATGGGCTCTTCCGGGCAGGCGACTCACCTGTTCCCATTGCCCCTTGTTTCTGCCCCCACCCAACCACACCGCTCCCGGGACAAAAACCTGCTTCACGCTCCCTGCGTCGGCTTCTCTGCGGGACCCCTTCCACCRACTTTCCCCCCTCGCAGCGGGCAGAGCAAAGCTGCAGACATCACCAAGTTAGCCTCCAGTTTCCAGCAGCTCCTTCCAAGCCTCCTGTCCACCTTGGCGGTGCTCTGGCTGCCCCAAATCCCAGCGCCTGGGGACTCTACTCGCTGCTCAACTGGGATTCCTCAGCATCATSCCACCACAAATTCCCCAGCCACCCGGACCGCAGGGCACGGGTGGGACARCGTGCCAGCTTCCCCTTTCAAAGCCGCTGGGAAAGTCCAACTCAATTTGCCCAAACCAACGGTCTGGTCGAATCCATGCGGTTSATGCCAGACGACACTGATTTCCACATGCCTCGGAGCATCAGCGTGAGGGGAGGTTGCAGGGGCAAAGGGGGGTTATGGATGCTTACCTGGACACTGCAGCTGTTCAAGGCAGAGAACGCATCAAAGCCCGGCACCCAGGATATCACGATACCATGGGCCGTTCGGTTGAGGACATGCACGCTGGCGGGTGCGGATGGTATTCCTGCAAGGAAAAGCCGAAGGCAGTCAGCTTGGAGGCCTGAGCACAAATGTGGGACGTCTGGCTTCCCCCAGGCAGCTCCCGGGGCTCAGACTGACTGTGCGTGAACGCCAGGTACTGCTCTGGCTATAGCCGCAGTGGCATCCTCTGTCAGGGTACCGCAGATGTTTCAGACCAGTGGACAGGGAAGCAGAAAAAAGTCATTTGCAGGACTATTTTGACCATGTTCTATATTTGTGAGCTCTCCGGGCTGCTTAGAGGCAATGACATATTTTGGGGAACACCTTTCTCACATCGCTGGAGTGGCTTTCATCAGGAATGTCGAGAATTTCCACCATTTCCTATGGAAAATTGCGAACACCGCCCTGGTTGTGAAGGAAGGAAAAGAGTGATACAGCCCTTCCGAAACCTGCTCTGGGGCTGACAGTTCTGCTTTCAAATGTGCTTTTTGGTGCTTCCTCCCACGGCAGTGAAACTGGGATGACAGAACCTCACTGGGTGACCATGCTACTACGTGCATCCCGCTTGATTTTAAATATAGGTTTAAAACGAGTTAAAATAAGTGTGGGAGTCCTAAAAACATCTCCTCCAGCTCATGTAGAATGATTGCTGGGAAGGGTAGAGATCAGGACAGCTCCTGCTTGGACACATGTAGTCAACAGGTAAAGCAAGCATCACGTTGCTGCTTACCTTTCACGTTGACCTGCCCCGGGTTGGATGCGGTCAGCCCTTTACTGTTGTGAGCCTCGCAGCTGAACAGCGCCGTTTCATTAAGACCTGCAGGGGGAAAAACAAGGACCTGTTCACTGGACCTGCACAAAACGCCCAAATCACACCAATTCTCCACCTGCTGCTCACAGAAAACCCTTGCGGCTTCCTTTCTTGCACTGTCACTATTTTTTTCCAGCAACACAAAAGACCTTTTATTTCGCACTCATCACTTCCCTTCGTGGCATTTCTGCTGCCCCGGGGGTGACCCCTGTGATCCAGCTCACCCACCTTCCACGCCGCCAGCACGAGCGTGCTGTCAGTGCGAGATGTGGCACAGCGGGCAGGACCTTACATATGTTTCTACGGCGCCGCTGCACARCCTCCTGAGTAAGCAATTGTTTTGCGTTCAAAAAGGGAAAGGCAGAAAGCAGAAGAGCCCACCACCACGGCTTGAATCAGATGACTTAGTGCTTTTCGAAGATTGCTCAAATCTCCCAGCTGATCACAGAGAATGACTGCTTTTGGGGGCCACTGGAAATACCCAAGTGTGGACGGCTGCTTGTTTCCCCGGGGGTGTTGGCACGGCCTGTGTGAGATGACCCCGGGCAGCACCAGCGCTCAGGATTTTCTTCTCATGCGAAGGACTTTACTGGAGGCGCAGGGCTGTCCCTCCTGGGCACACTGCTTGCTGCTGCTGCAAGGCGAAGGGCTCGCCACGGTGCGCTGGACGTGCCGAGCTTTTGCTCACAGCAGCAGCAGTGCCGCTCAGTGCCACGGGGCTGCTGGGCCAGGAGGGGGACTCTTCAAATGACCAGACCTAGTGTGTGCCAGCTGGATGCAAGAACATCCAAGAGGAATGAATCACTTCTTCCGGCTTTCACTGCCTTTTAAAGCCTGCCTTTGGACGCCAAGAAGAGTCAGTTATAGTCTGTCTGCTAATTAGCTAGTGGCTTTCTCTTCACGAGCAAATCAAGAAATCCCTCCTCTCTTTTGCCTCTGCAGCAAAACCGTGATGGGTTTTATGTTACATGAAGGACTTTTCTCCCTGTGGTGTGCCTCCCAGGCTGGCAGGGAGACATGCTGCAGGGGCCGACCCAACGTCTTCCAGAGACATTAAGAGGGGACCACCAGTAAAGCAGCCCGTAAGAGCAGCAGTGTACTTTTTGGCATGGCCACAGGCTAGAGGAAAAATCTGCTTCTTGCTTAGGAAAGAGCGGTTTGAGTGTCCTGCATCTTCCGAGGAAGAAATTTCTGGCAGTAGCCAGAGGGGGTCGGATGGGGGTTCCTGCCCCCACATCATCCCTGGCAGAGTGGTCCCCCGGGCTGCCGAACAAGCGGCACAGATGGTGCTGAGCAGAGCCATGCTCCCAGCGCTGAGGATGCAGCAGTAACAGGCTGGGACTCATTTTTGCAAACTGGTACCTCTGTGGTACCTCTTTTGCAAAGCTGGACCTCCGTGTCCCACTGTATACAATTTGACAGCCATATTTTAAGCCAAACCTCCTGGCAAATTTATGTGTGCTGAGCTTTCCAGCCAAGCGTCAGCAACGCACAGTGCCACACAAAGACGAAGCAGGCTGCGACGGCCTTGTGACGGCGCACGGGAAGACAGCCCCTGCCTAACAGGAGGTGCGAGGCCAAGGGGACAGGCTGTGAGATGGCACAAGACACCTTCYCACCCTGTCCTTCCTGGTAGCCACACAGAGGTGTCCCAGCTGGCCAYGGTAAGTACGCTGCATGGCTCACCTGGCACGGTCAGGACTGATGGGGAGATGTGGGGCTTCTCATTGACTTGGACATTGTTGCGAAACCAGTAGATCTCCACAGGCTCTGGCGGGCCCACGGCTTGGCACGTGAGGTTGAAGGGACTGTTCTTGGTGACATTCAGCTTCTCAGGCTGACGAATGAAGTGTGGGAGCCCTGCACGGACACAAGCAGAGAAGCAAGAGATTCAGAGAGCTTGGAAACACAGCCCTATCAACAACCCCAAACTGTCCTGCCTGGGGCTGTACCCAGCTCCAGCAACAAACCCCTTCCTGTCCAGGACTCCCCGTTTCTGGAGGACAGCTTGCAGGTCCCAGATCACAGTTCCCAGGGCTGTTACTCAGCCAGGGCACAATGCTCCACACCCCTGACACATCCGCCCTAGCCCTCCTCCAGCTCACCTTCCAGCTGCACCGAGATGGGATCTGACACCACCTCCGTGCCAGAGATGTTGAGTTTGCAGACGTAGGAGCCATTATCCGAGCGCTGGGCGGCAAGGATGCTGTCAGAGAGAACAGAGACCATGTCAGGGTTCTGGCGAGGAGCCTTGCCCCACACACAGCTCCTGTAAGAGGACACGGTACTGCTGCCAGCCTGGGAGTGGGTTTCCATCAGTACCAACCACCCCACAGCACACACCAAGCAGAAGCTGGGCTTGCAAAGCCAGGCTTTGGGGGCTAGGGAGCGTTTGGCCGTCCTAGTCCCAGTCCCAAGCTCCTGCTAGCCATCTGGCCTGCCGTCGCTCCCTGGGAGCCAACGTTCAGGGCAGCCCTCCAGGAAGGATGGCACCAGTTACCTGAAGGTGGAGGTCATTGCTACCTCCTCCTCGTCGGAGATCTCGAAGTGGCTGGTGGCAATGCGGTCCAGCACGTGTAGCTCCCTCCCGTCCTTCCACAAGGAAATGCCCGGGGTGTCCGGCCTGAGCAGCAGCTGAGGTACTTTGATGGAGCAATTAAACGTGACATCCTTGTGCTCATTAATCACAATGTGTCGCACCGTGGGGTTAAACCTAATCTGTCCCAGAGAGCTGGCTGAGGGCTCCTCCCGGGGCTGCTCTGTGCTCCGGTGAGGCCAGTGACCAACAGTGGCCACCCTTTTCTCAGGGCGGTGGGACTCTGCCAACAGGTACGGCCTTGGATCTCGATTTCGGTCAGCATCATCTGCAAGASAAGACCTCGGTTTTTCTACCACCAGTCAGCAAGTGTCTCCTTCCAAAACCATACAAAGCCCCACCGCTTCCATTAATAATTAAAGCAGTTCATTTACAGATGCTTCAAAAATTCAAAATCTCTAGGAGACCTCTCATAAGAGCCCTGAGGAGGAAACATGGGGCTGGGGGCTGCCCCAAGACTGACTATGTACAAGCAGCACCTCCAAAAAAAAMCTTTTTAAAACAAACTGGAGCAGCCCAGGCTAAAGAAAGTGCTCGGCCGCTTCTGTTTCGGCAGGGGAGCGGCAGGAGCTATTTCTGCTGCATTGCACCCCTGGGACTGGAATATAAAAGGATCCCTGGGCAGGAGGAATTTGGGACTTTACTCAGTAAATCCCTTTCAGAGGCCTCATCTCAAGCATTTTCAGCTGGGGCAGAGCAAGAGTCCCCAGCAGGGATTTCTCTGATTTTAGGCTCTTTGCTGGTGACGCTGCTCCCTTCCCAGGACAGGGTGAGCTGCTCTGAAAGAGGGAGATGCTCTCTGCATCAACCACCAACGCTTTTGCTAAGCTAACTGCCTCCAYCGAGCTGCTTTTCTCGGGAAAACAGCTGCAGACAGATGTTTAGGAGCCGGCTGCTGTTTAGTGTTGTTCTCCCAGGGTCTCTTCCCAGACATTTTTCCCAAGGCAAGGCTATTTACCAGCTCTTTCTGAGGGCTTCGTGCCCCCACCTACAAATCACTTAACATACCCAGTCCCGTAACGGCGTTTTCCCCCTCCCTCCCAGCACTTCCCACCCCAGCCAYGAACAAGATGAAGAGCAGCTCCATATAAACCAATTCCCCCCAAAGAAAACTGTATATTTTTGAAGAGATAAGATCTAGAGAATATACACCACAAGTAGGTGCTTTTACTAGACTGTTTCCGAGCTTCCTGAGGCTTTCACAGGCAACAGAAATCCCAAGCAGAGCGGTAAATCTCCCTTGCTGCTTTCAGCAAGCCAAGGCGTTGTGCCAGACCGGAATTTCAGCTAAATTAATTTGCCTCTTCCAAAAAAAAACTATTCACAATTTAAAAKATAATACCGCAGGTAGAAAGCACAACCTTTTTATTTAACTGGAGTTCAGCTGAGTTTGTTTTGAGGCAGGTCTTAGTCCTCAAACATCAAACGACAAGTTTTTACAGCTACGTCATTACTATTGTGAGCCTAGTGCGCTTTCCCGAGAGCCAAGAAACACAACCTAATTTTGAGGCTGGATATATTCCTTTGCTAAATTGCTCACTATTTTTAACCCTCGAGAAATGCTACTTCTAGACAGAAATTTGAGAAGGGTTTTTAAGTTCTGCCTGGTCTGGCGGTGCAGAGAAAAGCACAAGGCTCTCCCTGGCTCTCACACAAAACAATGGGTTTCCCTTTTAGAAAAAAAAAAAAAAAGACCCTAAGCTTTTCCAACCTGCTTCCTAAGCTTTACCATCCCAACACAAACAAAGCCCATGTGACTGCTGCAAAATGCAGCCGACTGCCATTTACTTGCGGGCCGGGTCACCAGCTCTCAAACAGTCAAGCAGCTCCAAAAAGATTTGCTAAATGCAAACAAGCGAGCGACCCCAAATCCCCTTCCCTCCCTTGCTCTTCCCAGAGGTTACCCAGGCTGGASCCACTCGCTATCTGGCACAATCCAACCTCAAACAGCTGTTTTCACGCTGCATTTCAAAGTGTTTCAGCTCTGGCCGGAGCAGCTCCCCCGGCAGGGACCCCGGCCAGGGAGGACATGGACGCGTGCCTGTGGTCCCTGCCCCTGGCAAGCGCTCCGCCTGGTCCAGGATGATTTCTGCTCRCCCACAGCTCGCCCTGGGCTGCTTCAAGTTAAAAGGCAAAAGAGCAAAGAGGATCTTAGCCTCGTTTTCTATACTAATTAAGTGGAAAGAGGTGTTTGCTGGCCCAGGAATGGAATACTTTCCCCTCTGAGTCATGTGACAACAGGAATTTCTCATATCTAGCGCAGCCTTTGGGTACCCCTTCCATCCCCAGCTGTTTGGGATGCRGATATCTTCATGGTGTCTTCGAAGGGATTTGCCCTATGTGGCAGGACACCCCTTACCTGTGTCCAGAGCGATTTGCTTAGGCTGGCTCTAAAAGCCCAAGCCAGAGCCGAGGAGCTGAAACCCGACGTGCCTGCGTGGGTGCCTGCCACACTGGAACAGCTCCCCTCGCTTACCGCAGCTTGGCCTGAGGGAAAAGCTGGTGTGGAAATAAATCCACTTGCAAGCACACTGCTGCTCTCTTGAAACACCTGGGATCACAGCAAAACTAAAGTGCTAGCAAAGACAGATCTTACTGTGCAGCCCGGCAGGTCCCGCATGCCTTCTCCATTACTCGCCCGGAGAACGGAGTTTTAACAAGAAAGTCTTGCCTGCTATTAGAGGCAAAATACTTTATTACAGATGAAAAACAAAGAGCAGGGAGTTGCACACCCCACAACTGAACAGCGCATTGGTCTGCTGCAGTCCTAGCAAGGAGGGTATTAGAAAACACCCAGGTCTGCCAAAAAGTGCCCTACATCCCCAGCCCTGGATTTCCCATTACTGGAAGTAATTCACCTGCGGACGACAGCTTTCTGCTCAGGCACTTGTTGAGTGTATCTTTGTACCCACACAGGGCAAGAGGAATGAAGAATCCCCGCCTATGGGTTTCCTACCTGCCCATCCCCTGGGAGCTGTCAGAATTGAATTTCCCCCAGGGCCACACCTGACTTCCAAAGAGACTTTGGGGTTCAAACATCTTTTGTATAAACCAGTCCAGGATTCCTGGTTAAATCCACAGCGAGTTTCCCTCACTGCAGATACCCGCTGTTACAGAGTCAACACTTTTAACTCCACCCATCCCAAAGCAAACACATTCCTGCCTTCCCTTCCCATCTGCACACCGACTCCAAGACCCCCCAGCGTCCCCGAGCATGGGCTATAAACCCCCAGCAGCTCACAGCCTGCGACCAAACGTCAGGCAGTCCTGATGACGGCATGCTTTAAGTCCAAAAACTACTTTTGCCTCTTTGCATTTCGTTTTGCAGGTAACGAAGCACGTGGAGCTGAAAAGCCAGCAGACTGACAGCACCGCAAAGCGCGTCCCTGTGCCACAAACCGCAGTGTTTCCCGGTGATTTTTCCCAGCACCGGTACGCAGCTGGCTCACAGTTAACGGGATAAATCCCAGACCTGCTGATCTGTCGCAGCTTTTGGTCCCTGCCTGTCGCGGTGTCCCCAGCAAGCAGAGGCACGTCACACAGCAAAGTGCTGGGRCACGACCACGCTGCAGAGGCAGAGCTGTGTCCCAGGACACCAAAACCCACTCTCTSTGGGGCTGGCAGAGATGTGCTGCCGCTGGAGACCCGCAGCGAAATCACTGCTGAGCTTCCCCCCAGGATTTAAGCTTTGCTGAGGTCTGCAGGCCCAGCGAGCAGGAGAGGGGTGCGGGGGGCACTGGGGTGCCCATGCAACACCCCGGCCACCGGCAGGATGAAACGAAGCGGCATCTGCAGGTAAAACGCTCCCCGTGCCCCGGGCAAACACCCCTCGCCGGACCCCCGACGCCCCCGCCGGCACCCCAGCAGCCCCGGCATCCCAGGGCCGTCCTGGGCGCCCGCAGCCCCGGAGCCCCCCGCGCTCCCCCGGCCTCCCCGCCCGGACTCACCGGCCCCGCCGCGGGGCGGGCGCAGGGCCGCCAGCAGCGCCCAGAG
>JASVER010000045.1:6832062-6899931 GCA_030449065.1 Oceanodroma leucorhoa | reverse complement strand
CCGCCTCCCGCCCGCGGGGCCCCGGCGTGGGGCGGGGACGGGGCAGCACCGGGGCACGGTGCCCTGCGGTGCGGGGCTTCGGTCCCGCCCCGCAAGCCCCACCAGGCCGGCCCGGCAGGTCGCCGAGGTGCCCAGGCTGGGCCCCGGTGAGATGCTGGGTGCAATCGCTGCTGCTTAGGAGAAGAGCTTGTCTTTCAGTTCCCCGGGGGTGGACAACTGCTCTATGCAGGGGGACGGGGTTTATCTCCAGGAAGGTACTTTAGGGCTGTGCCTGCATGTTCTGAGGACCAGCTCCTGTCTTCCCAGCCTCCCCTTCCTGCGGACCCCCGCACCGAGAGGGTGGGGGGACATCGCTGCTGCCCGGGGGGACCAGATACAGGACCCTGTGCTGCAGGCYGGGAAGGGCATGGTGTGCTGAAAGCACCGCTCCTCCTTTGCCTAGATCAGAACAGCAGGACAAGAGGGGACAGAGACAAARCCAAGCCACAGTGAGAAAAGGAGGAAGACCCAGGTGAAAGCAATGTGCAGCACAAGCCGTTTAATGTAAGGAAACAGGACACATCTCCTGATGGCACAAGAAGGAAATGAAGGAGTTTCTGGGTATTCAGAACCTGWCCCAAATGCTGGCCATGCTTGAAGAGGTTTGAGACCAAGCCGTATTGAGGCCATCAGCATTTCCCCCACTGCAAACGGGAAGGGACTGGGATTTGGGGAACCGGCAGCCAGTCTGACTTGAYGTGACTCTGTATTTCTCTGCTGCAACCATTCTGCTCCCTGCACATAAAATTCTCTGAAACTATGACACAAGTGTAACTTTTTTTCCAGCAGCCTGCTACGGTCTTCATAAAGCCCTGAAGTTAGGAAAAGAGAAGTAAATTTTGTCCGATTAGCACTAGGTAAGCACCGGCGCACCATGGAAACAGAGATGGGGCAAGAAGACAGCTCTGTGTTGAAGCTGCTCATTTCTGTTTGTGTRTAATTTATAATGAGAGCTGGGAAGGGCAGTGCACTTCTCAGGCTTTTAGAAAGAAAACAACCATACGAAATTCTGTTGGAAATCTTTTCCAATTGGGAAGAAAAAATGTCTTAAGTTCAGTGAAAAAAGAACAAATCGCTCCCAGACTTCTTTGACTTGCAAAGCTGCTTATTCACTGCATATTCTAGGCCCTGATGAAAGAGACTGAATTTCCCCCCTCGCCGCCTCTTTCGCTCCAGACCAGCTTCTCACATCTTGAAGTGATCAGCAGCTAAGGAAGGGCACGTGTCGCTAGAGGCCCACATTAAAGGGGAGAAGAAAAACGTACTAAAGCTGCTGCAAGAAGGCTGAGCATCTTCAGCGGTGCCGAAGAGCCAGCACCTTCCATGCAGCTCCAGYAGTGTCGCTTTTTCTCCAGATTTTGAGTGCATTCCCCATGCATCCAACGTCACTCAGGGAGTAGGAGGAGACCGGGGGACAGGCATTTGTCCCTCTGTCTTTCCAGGCTGGCTTTTGATACGAGGCTGTCATTTGCGGTCAGCCTTTGCTGCACGGGTGCACTTTCATCTGGCTACGTTCCCCATTGCTGCTGGCTTTGCAATTTTTGGGAACAAAACAATGGAAAAGCCTTTGGACTTTGTGGGCTGCAGAGTGGAAACAGCCCCTCGCATCGGGCTGATGTCATATAATTGCCCCACTAACACGGGGTGAGGAAGCAGGGGCAATTTCTACGAAAGAGGAAAAAAAAAATAAACAATGAGAACACATGGGCACAAAAAGAGGATTTAAGCAGCTCTCTAAAATCCCCTAATTTGGGTCATTTCTTTACAGTAGGTTGGTTTCTGCTCAGTGCTGGTGTAAACTAGTCTCCAGCTCTATAGGGTTTGTTGCGGTTCAWTTGGCCACAGCTTGACATGAGGAAGAGGCTGGTGCATGGAGGGGGAGGAAGAAACAGGGAGAGAAGAAAACCAGAGGAGAAACTCTCAGGCCAGGTTCGTGATAAGAAAGGTCTGGAAGCAGCCGGCGGGAGACAGTCTGACCACTCTGGCTGCTCTTGGGTTGGTGACATGCAGCTTCCAACCACCCAGCATATGGTCACCCTCGGTCTCCTTCCAATGGCGTATGGAATACAGGCTCGGGAGCAGCCTCAACGGCCTTCCTCTGAGCAGATTACGTACTTCCATACCTCAGAGCCCAAACTCCACGGTTGCTGGGGTCCGCACACAAACAGCTTGTGTTTTTTGGTCCCAAAGTACATGCGTGGCTGGACTCACAAGATCTCCCCAAATAGCATCCCCTGTTCTCGCTGCCTGGGACTGGGCATCAGCTGGCATTTGGCCCTAGAAATACCTCACAGCCCTCACAGAGCAGTGGGAGAGGAAAAAAAAAACAACTGATGTCAAAGGAARGAGGACCCAAACAAAGGGAGAACCTTTAATCTGAAACAAAGGCTGCCTGTTTCCTCTGCCTGAGCTCGGGGATCTGACCCTGAACCAGCTAAACCAGTCGTGCTCGCAGCTCTCCAGGTACTGTAGCACAGCACAGACCACACTGGAGGGAGCACCCACCTCTCCCCTTCCGAAGGAGAAAGGCAGAGCAGAGTGCAGGTAACTGCACAGGTACCGGCCGATTCTGAGCCACACTTTCAGCCTGTGGCTCTCCAGCGCAAAGGGTATCTGATCCATGGCTCAGGCCATCCCTCTGAGGAGGGGCCACTGTCCTTTGAACCCAAGATTTCCTGCTGTGTTTGTRTAGATATGCATGCAGAGTCCTGCTTGTGAGTGCAAAGATGCCTATCTTTATCATCACGGGCTTCTCCCACCTGCGTGAGAAGTTATAATCCCCTTCTGATAACATCAGCAGCTCCACAGGTATTCTCAGCTTTCTCTTAGCAGGATCCCAGCGAGTGCTTCAGGTGCTCTCAGAGGCATCCCAGAGTGTCGCGGTGCCAGGCTAGAGCCTAAACTTGACCCTTTAGGTTTTTTGCAGTTTCACTTCAGAGCATTGACACCATTGCTTCACAAAGCTACTTGGAGACTTTGGAGGCAACATAATACTTGTGAAATCAGACCACTTAGCAGAAATGATACTTGGCAATTGGGCTTTGGGCTGTTATCTGCTGAGATTTTTTTTCCTCTTTGCTATTTCTGTATTTTTATTTTCATTTTGCTAGACCTCTTCTTTCCTTTATTTCTGTTTCCTCTTTATGTCTATTTTTATTTCTATTTGGAGGCRCTCTTGTTCTTTTAAATACCAAACTCTTTTGGCAACATGTTTTTAGCTCAAGGCAGATGGTCCACTTGTGTTAAATGTTATACCCCGGTCACAGGATGCAGCTCGCAAACAATTTGCAGAGAAAACTGAACATTTTGTGGTGCTACTAAAATGCCTTTTTTCTTGTGCTGCTTTCTTTGGGCACAGGCTACATCTCTTACCAGGCACATTCTGTCCYTTGGCTCAGCTGTTTCTTCCTAGGACAATTTCTCCTGGTCTGCAAATTATTTTGCAAAAGCAGAAAGCAGTCTCCAAAGGYTGGACACTGGCTTGAACCTTCCTCATTTTGAGCCCTGGGCATTCTTACTTGCCCACAAAATTGCTGTTTGTATTTCACAGTCTTATTTGTGTAAATATCCCCATTTGTCTCCATATGGAAATTTGGTCCCTGGCTGGAACTGTAGATCCAGGCTACCATTTCTTCCGGCTGTCTTCCTGCCAGAAGCTGCGATACAATTTGAAAGCACTCTGCAGCTCGGTGAATTCTTGCCTATCCTAAACCTGGCTTTCCCCAGCAGGCTTCTTCTCGTTTCTGAGAAAATGATAGCGCTTATTGTCATGACTTGAACCAAGGATTCCCCAAACCACACACTGGAACCACAGTTTCAAATATGTTTTCAATTCTTAACCTGCTTCTCCCTCCTCCTTTGATTTCTCATGTGAAATTAATATCTTGAAAAAAAATCATCTTCATCAGAATCCACTACCCTTCCAGTTCCCATCAGGGTACTTCATACAGGTTTTGTTGTTATTATTGCCTGTCAGACAAACACAGGCTCCTTTTGTCTTCATACCACAGGTGCCAATTTAAAAAAAAAAAAAAGAAAAAGGCATTTTCTGGTATGCTACTTGGACACGAATGGAGAAAGTATGCCATTGCAGGAATGGCGCTACGCTGAAAGCTAGTAACTGGCTGTGATCTGTAGCCAGCAACACCCTCTTGTTTAGGTGAGCAATTATAAAGGTGAGAGGTAAAGAATTTATTTTGCAATGTATGAATGGTTGAAAAGACCACAGGATAAGCTTGCTGGCTGCCAACACGTCCCGCATGGTACAGATGCCTGTGTGCGCTACAGCGCCTGCAAGATGGGCAGATTAACAGCACAATGCTGATCTCATCAGTGAAACTTGTTCTTAAAAGAATAAAAATAATCTGATTGTCCCACCAGATTTTGTCAGATGAGTACATCCCAGAGCACTAATTCTGCACGCTTTGCTGTGACACCACACCAAGGCAGAACAGCAGATGCTGGAATCCAAATGGCCCAATTACACACGGATGACATTTGATTATAAAGAAATGCACGTTAATTCCTTTGGCAAAATCTGGCGGTTCTCATCATAAAAGCCAGGCTAACTGCCTGACACCTAGTGCTGGTAGTCAAAGATGTAGCTGCGAAGGTTTCAGCACCCTCAGCCTTAGCCTTTACAAGTGCGGCAGGCTGTCCCTGAACCCATTCAGGAGGGAYGGTGGATGATACAACCTCTCTGCGCTCAACAGAGGAGAACAGACGCCTTAGGCACGGACCACCCRCGCGTCAGGAGCTGGGTTTTTAGCTGGTGTAAGTCAGTGGAGCCCAGACTTCCAATGAGTTATGCTAATCCGTATCACGTGAGCATCTGAAATTTTGTGAAGAGGGTTGTACAACATGCCTGTTGACGACTGCAGAGTGACAGGGGTCTGGGAGGCACTGCCAGTCCTGTGAAATGGTCTAACGTATATCGTGTTTTCTATTTCTAAGCACCATGCCTGCCTTTGGAAAGTAACTGCTCATACATACTGCTCAAGCTGTACAGGTAAATGAATTCCACACTGCACAAACTTTCACACCTTAAAGCAAAAAGACATTGAAGCATCCATGTAGAAGCTGTCAAAATATTTAACTGCAGAAATACAGGCCTGACTGTAAGGGGAGGTTTTGTCACAGGCCTCAGAGATCTACAGGACAGTCCTTTGGCTGTTTGCTGGCTACAGCCACAAGAGAAGGTGCAGAGTGACMATTCGGTTCGTGAGGGGTGAGATAGGTCCAAGTTTATGAGGAAAGTTGCCTTGGGAGGTGGGAAAGGGACGGGAAGGGGACCGAGGTGGCAGTGGTATGCAAAGTACTCTACTGACGGGGGGSAGGGGGGACCGGGCTGCAGGGGGCCTGGACCGCACCCACACACCAGCCATTCTKTTTTAAAGATCAGTGTGACCGTACCACCCCAAAACGGCATTTTGGGCCGGATTCCCCTCAGGAGACACCGCCAAACGCCCTCAGGCCCAGCGTGAGACCCCTGCGAGGACGAGACTATCCGCGCCGCGCCGCCACCCTCCGCCATTTTCCTCCCGGCGTCCCCCGCGCGGCGCCGCGGGGCAGGGCGGGAGCGACAAGATGGCCGCGCCCGTGTGAGGAGCCGCCGCCGGCGTCCGCGCTCGCCCCAGCCGCGCTGCCGCTTCCCGCGTGGCCCCCGGGCGGCGCGGRAGCCGGAGCCCGGTCGCGGCGGGTGTGCGTCCGTCCCAGAAATAATGAGGATATCGGGCCCCCATGTCGGACCACTCTGACGAGAGGGCGACGATGATTGCGGCCGGCGACCTGCAGGAGTTCGCCCCCCGGGGCCGCGAGCACTGCCGGCGCCACCCCAGCGCCCTCACCCTCCAGCTGCGACGGCTGCAGCCCGCCTCCGAGCTCTGCTCCTCCGACGGGGCGGCCGGCCTGGTGGGGTCCCTCCGCGAGGTGACGATCCACGAGCGGCAGCGGGTACGAGGCAGCGAGGGCGCGGGGGGCCTTGGCCTGGCTTTCTGACTTCCTAAATAAATTGGGCAAAACACGACTGCTGAGCGATGACCGCGCTGTTGTGACCACGCCGGCAGGTCTTGCCGCTTTCCCTTAAAAAAATCTTGGTTTTCAGGAAAGTTGGCAGTTGAGGAAAGGCGTCAGTGATGTCGGGGAAGAAGTGGACTACGATGAAGAGCTGTATGTGGCCAGCAATATGGTCATCTGGAGCAAAGGAAGTAAAAACCAAGCGTCTGCTGTTTATAAGGCTTTCACTGTCGACAGCCCTGTTCTGCAGGTATGAAAACGTGCAAAGGTGGCGGCTGGATGAATGCACGTGAGCTAAAAAATACTCGCTGACTGTTTTCAAACAGTGCTCTGAGGTGGGGTTATTTTGGGAAATACGGAAAGATGAGATTGTGTAGCAGCGTCAACTCGTTCTTCAGAAATAATTATACTGTATTTGGTTTTAGGCCTTGTGGTGCGACTTCACTATACCCCAGGAAAAATCTGAAAAGGCTGATGGTACGTTTCTTGCTTACTGTAATGGCAAACAAATGTTTTGAGTTCAGCTCTCTTGGCATAAGTTTAGTCATCAAGACTTGCTATGTTAAGGCAGCCACCCCCCCGAAGGTTACATTTTGTGTATAGAGAATGTCTAAGGAAAGAGAGAAACTTTACTGTGTGTTTTTTTCTTTTTTTTCCCCAGTTTCAGGCAGTGATGAAATAGTAGAGAAATGTATCTGCATATTGCAGAATTCCTGTATAAATGTGCATAGCATAGAGGGAAAGGATTACATTGCTGCTTTACCTTTTCAGGTAAGTGCTGTATTTATTTTGTCCACAAATGGGCTTGCTATCTGGTTGCACGCTGTGTTGGGTGGGGAGGTGTGCGTAAAGCGCTGCTGGCGATGGCTGCCCGAGTTCTTCACTCTGGGTGAAAGCGACAAAGCTGATGAAGGTGTGGCTGTGTGGTCAGGGCATTGAATGCTTCTGGAAGTAATGGCAGCTGGTTGTATGACGTGGGGAAAGTATGGGTATGACTGCTTCGTAGTCTGAGAACCTGCTCCAATTTACATTGCATTACCCTTCTCTCAAGAAAAGGCCTAAATATCTTATTTTGCTATAATGAGATACTCAAACACGAAACATAATCAATATAGTAAGCACCTGATTTTTTTTTTTTGTTGTAAATCTATTTGTAATTTTTTATAGGTCGCAAACGTCTGGCCAACAAAATATGGTTTGTTATTTGAGCGCAGCAGTTCTTCACATGAAGTACCTCCAAGTCCACCCAGGTATGTAATGAGTGGCTTTGATTGTTTCGTTATATACTGCTTGCTAATGTAATATAGGAGTGCAAGAGTTGAAGAGCAATAATGAAAGCGTCTGTGTGTTTGTGATGGGGATGGGTGAAATCAGGTGAAACATCAGGAAATAGCAGGGAGGGGCTGAATACTGAGAACCCATGATATTGCTCTGATATTGTGTTAAGAGCTAGTTGGGAGTRGTGATCCTGGGAATAGGATATGGGAGGCACAATGTGGGTGTTACTAGCCTGATTTCATTAAGGTTTGTCCTGGGAATCGGTTCCAGGCTGTGGTGGCCAACTGGGAGATTCACTGAGGGATTGTCATTGAGACATTTTCTCTCAGCTGCAGGATGCTTTAAATGTATGGAGCGTCCTGTTACCTATTTGGTGAGGGTCGTAGACCCTGTGCTCTGTGGCTGGGCATACAGCTGAGAAGCAGAGCAAGGAGTTGGATGGTGTGCTGATGAGCAGCTCTAATACAGCCACTTGCTCTCTCTTGGGCTTTATGTGTCCATTCCAGCCACTTGTGATTCTCTAGTCCTCAGAAGAGTTGGGATTAGARATAGAGGTCCTGAAAATGTTCAAGAGGGTACATTGCAAAAATCATGATTGACCCTACTCAAGCCGGCCTTCCATGAAAATTCTTCCTTTTGCTACTGCCACCATAGATGGGTGGCTTGATTGCTGCTCTGTGATGGCTGCAGATGACCTGACGGCTGTCTGCTTGTCTGGGACCTGGGATTTGTGGAACCTAAACTCTTAAGMTGAGTCTGGATTAAGGGCTTTCTCCTCTTCCTACTCCTCCTCCAAACTCGGCCGGTGMCAGCTCTGTTCATTCGGGCCAGCCAAAATCTGTCGTGTGGCCACCAGGTGGGGTCATTCTCAAGTGCTGTGGGAAGGTGTAAAACAAGACCTAATCATTCTGTTTGATACACCAGCCTTTGACTCTACTCAGTTAATCCAACAAGGTTCTGTGAAAGGAATGTAKGTCTCTACTGTTAGATTTCAGGCTCTGATTTGTTAAGGTCTGAGGATCTGTTTTGGGATTGCAGCACATGTACCAGCTGCAAGAGAGAACCATTATGCTTGTTAGCATTTGGGTTTTGAACATGCTTTGTTTGGTTTCTTTCTAGAGAACCTTTGCCTACTATGTTCAGCATGCTACACCCATTAGATGAGATAACACCTCTCGTCTGTAAGTCTGGAGGTAGGTTGACATCTTTAGATGCATCACTTGGAGTCCATCAGTATGGCATCAAACGCTTAATGTATCACTTGAGCGTTTTCTGTATTACAAAATTTGCAAATAATCACTCTTCCAAGAATTCGGAAGTGGATTGTTTTAGCTGCTTCATGAACAGGGAAACTGTTCAGGAAAGAAACCCAGATTGCAGAAGAAAGAGGATATGAGAAATGCTAACCCTATAACTGATAACACTGCTGTAGAARTAATCCTTTTGCCTTAACTGAAGTTAACTGTTTCTTTAGCAGGCGTGTTTGGTTCTGCTAGAGTGCAGTACGTTGCTGATTACACCTTGAGGATCGTGTTTCTCAATGCTGAACCTTCCATTGTGATGACCTATGATACTGTGCAGAGTTTACATACTGTTTGGGCTCTTCGGAGAGTAAAGCCAGAGGTACAAATTCATGGTCGACTAAATATCATTATCAAAAATTTGTCTGTGTGTTTACATGATGTTATGGCTGTGTGTGTTAGAAATGCCTGGTATTTGTGATTTATTTTATTTATAAGACAGTAGGATGTTTSTTGGTGGGTTTTTGTGTTGTGGGGTTTTTTTTGTTTGTTTGTTTTTTAAATAGTTTCTTCAATGTATTTGCCTGTACCACAGTCAGGGAGATCATGTGATGGTGATGGTCATGAAGCATACTGTGCTTATCACAATATTCCTTACATTGTACTAGAAGGTTTTGGCTCTGCTTGAACTGTTATGTTCTGTAAGAAAAGTTACAAACAACTTAGTGCCCTGAAAACCATGGGAGTAGTTTGTGTGACTGGGAGCGAGAGAGCATAGTTAGTAGGAATAACTTCTTAGGCTGAACACCTACCTAGGCATAAATTTTTAACACCTAACTGATGAAACAAGCTATTTGAGCGTCTTCCTGGCTGTTATTGCCCATGTGCTGGTTGTGCACAGACAGCTCTGTTTTCTCTCCCAGGAGCAGAAYACAGTGCTGAAGTTCTCGGAGCAGATGGGCACACCGCAGCACGTGGCCGCTAGCAGCTCTTTGACCACTCATCTCAGAAGCCTCTCAAAAGGAGACTCTCCTGTGGGCTCCCCTTTCCAGAACTACTCATCTATCCACAGCCAGAGCAGATCAGTGTCATCGCCCAGCATGCAGTCCCGCTCGCCGTCTATCTCCAACATGGCTGCTTTGAGGTGGGTGCTGAACATGATGCATAGACAGACGATACCAAAGAAATACAAGCTATGGAATAGGATGCACATCTAGAATTGCTGTCTGTCTTTCTCTGCCGTTACAAGTCTGTCCTAAGGTACAGGTGCCTCTTCTGTTACAGCATCTGAAAGCCCTCTTGGAATGCCCTTGTGACACTTGGTGTGSTATTACCCCTATAGCACAGGAGGGTAATTAGCGTGCAAGAGCCAAAGAGGCTGTTCTGTCATCACAGAGCCAGTCTGTAGTGGAGTTGAGAACTGTCTGCAGGTCTTTTGAGTCCCAGAAGCGTTTTCAGTTAGCTTTTCTAAAGAAAGCCGTATTTAGAGGGAACAGGTTGGGAGAGAYTTTTGATGGAATGGATCACGCAACTTAAAATGCTGGGTTTCTTACTTTGGAGATCTCATCTATTGGATTCTGACAGAGGTGATTGGAAATTAATCAGGTAATTGTTTTCCTATGTTGGGGTGTATTGCTAAAGGAAACTGATACTGAACTAGCTGCTCATTTAGGGTGGTTTTGGTTTGTTTTTAAAGTCTCTACCAGTGTATGAGCTCCCTGGGATTCTGTACCTGATATTTGAAAATTCACTCTTCAATAGTGTCTTATGTCTTTGCTTGCAGCCGCTCCCATTCTCCTGCCCTGGGAGTGCATTCTTTCTCAGGAGTGCAGAGGTTCAACTTTTCCAGTAATACTCAGTCACCRAAGAGGCACAGTATTACCCATTCGCCAAACAGCACTTCCAGTGATTCCTTCCTTATACCAGAAACTGAACCAATTGTTCCTGAGCTGTGTATAGATCATCTGTGGACAGAAACAGTCACAAACATGAGGTTAGGTCCTTGTGTGGGGATGTGAGAAATTCTGAATTTCCATTGCAGGGGGGGGAAATAAAGTAAAATGACAGCTTATTTTAGTGTGTGTTTTCTGCAAATGGTGCCACCTTAAAGTAGGTTCATGGACTTGTACTKCCTAATTTTTTTGAAAAATGATGCTCGCTAGGTGCCTAGCTCCCTTCAAAAGAGAACTGGGCACTTGGAACAGTTTTGCCTGTTGTGTAATCCATGGCCCTCTGAGCGGGGGAATGGTTTCATGAGATCTCTAAAGCAAAGTAGGTTCCAGCCTGGTCATTGCTTTGRGGTTTTTCTGATCTTCCAAGGGGAATATCTCTTTCTCTGTTATCGTCAAAAGGGGCAAAACACAGCATAAACCCTATGATTGAACAGGAGAACAAAGCCAAACAGCCATGTGCTCTGCATGCCAAAAAGTGGGGAATGTGAAGATTGGAGTGCTAGAAAATCAATTTCAAGAGCAATGATTGAAACTGAGACTGGTGCATTCTGGCAACTCGATGCACTGCTAATTGAAGTCTAGCGTGACCCTATAGCTTGTGGACACTATGTTTTCCTTCATTAAAATTTTTACAGTAGATCAAAGTGTGCTRATCATTGTGTTTCTTTTACAGAGAGAAGAATTCCCAAGCATCAAAAGTGTTTATTACCACTGACCTCTGTGGGCAGAAGTTCTTGTGCTTTTTAGTGGAATCCCAGCTCCAGCTGCGGTGAGCATCCCTGTCTTGGGGACAGGTGAAGAGAGAGGAGCACTCTAGAGATTATCAGCTAGATAYGGGTTTTAACAAACTTATTCCTCCAGCTAGAGGAATCTGTTACGATAACATGTGGTATGTCACTGGCTCTCATATGACATGTTTTTAACTGTGGTGGCATAGATGATTTGGGCTATTTAAATAAAACCGAAGTTGTGGGAGAACATTCACTGTAATTTGAATGGTATTCTTATTTATCCTCATCTTTACCCTTTAGAAGTACATTGGGGGTTTTAGTTAGACTAGCAGAGTAAAAATAAGCTGACTAGCAGGGCAAAACAAGCAAAGGAAGGAGGAAGGAACCAGGTATACCACAATAAAAGTAACTGCACCATGCAACATGCTTTTAATTTTCTGTGTTCTTTCTGTGACAACAGATGGGACAGTCCTTTTATGCTTCCTGTTGTTTTCTCAAATGTCTAGGTGTGTAAAATTTCAAGAGAGCAATGATAAGTCGCAGCTGATCTTTGGTTCTGTTACCAATATTCAAGCAAAGGATGCGGCTCCAGTGCAGGTACATGCCGCTGTATGGACTATTAACTGTGGACTATCCTGCTTTGTCACTTGTYGTCCAATTGTTGTCTTTTTACTTAAATACAAGAAGCTGAATATACTGCTTGATTCTTATAGGGCATTGATACGCTGCTGGTTCTGGAGGGCAGTGGAAATCTAGTGCTTTATTCTGGAGTGGTTCGGGTAAGTAAAGTTTTTCTATCCCAGAATAAATGTTTGAATTTTTGGTTACAAGCTGGGCTGTACAGAGGGATCCTGTCTGCATCATACCTCACAAAGTATCGTTTTAAGCTACTATAGACTTGCTTGGGAAGGTGGCTGTGCTCACGTAGCAAGTGTAGTTTATGTGCAGTGCTGKAAAGGTAGTTCTGAAGAATCAGTGGCACCTTGTGGTACAATTAAATAATCTCTTGAGCTTACTTTAAGTGATAGTAAAATACTAAAGTAATAAAATGCTTTCGAAGAAAGAAAATTTCGAGAATATGGAAAATAAGAATTGTTCCTGAACAAAAAGCTTTCCAATTTCTCTGTAGCATGCCAGGTAGTTTTAGATGTCAAATTATTTTGCTTTACAAAGGGCTGTTATTAGGATGGACATGATTCATCCAAAATAATYAAAACTTTTTCTTAAACTCTGTAGAAATGCACTATGCTCTCTCTGTGTATGCAGAAACCTTGGACACTGTATTTGTACATGTGTGTGTACACACGTTTGTGTGCATGTGTGTATATATATACATGTATATGTATGTATAGAAAAAAAGAAGTATACTCTCTGAAAGTAAAGCTTTCTCAGTGAAGCCCTGCTAGAACTTTTGGTGGGAGTAGACCTGTAGCAATAATGTACAATRCTGACCATATATGGTAGCTTTTTCAGTGTGTCGTCATCTGATTAAAACTTTTCCTTTAAGATGTTAAAATCTGATAATATCTGTATACGTAAGCAAGCTGTGGAAGCACAGGCATGAAAACCAACTATTTGTTTTCCTATATATTGTTCACAAAAAGGTGGGGAAGGTTTTTATTCCCGGACTACCTGCTCCATCCCTGACAATGTCCAACCAAATGCCTCGGCCAAGTACTCCCTTGGATAGTGTCAGCACTCCATCCAAGCCTTTGAGTAAGCATCTGGGGCCCCTAGAAGAGGTAAGAAGAAAGGAAGTCCCACCTTGGAAAAGGTTTAGTTGTAACAGCTTCAAATGATTGGTTGACTTTTAACTTTCAAGGTATCTTTTGGAGCTAAATCTTTTATTTTTCTTCTGTAAGTCCCCTGAATAAACAGTGTTTAAAGAAGATGTATTTAGTGCTGCCCTATTTGCTTATTTGTGATTTCTGTAAAACTTCCGAGGCAGAGATTGGAAAGACTTATAGTTGTTTTCAAAATACTTATTAGTTCATTAAAAATGACAATTTTAGCTGTCCTTTGCTCAGATCCTCGTACTTCAACATTTCTAAGCAATCATTTTTACTGCTTTTCAGGGTGTGCTTTTGTCACCAGTTCCAGAGCTAAGGGATTCTTCCAAACTTCATGACTCAACTTATGTTGAAGACTGTACTTTTCAGCAGCTTGGGACATTCATTCACGCTCTGAGAGATCCTGTCCACAACAGAGTAACTTTAGTAGGTATTATCCTGTAATTTGAGTCAATGCTCTGTTAGCAAAGCAAAGTGAGGGTCAAGTTTGCTTCTACTGCATAGTAAGACATTGCTAGCAGCTCCTGATCACGGCAAAATATCACACCTGTGTTGTGACTCCACRTTTTTTTTCTCTGTAGAATACCCTTGAAGTCACAGAATTTAACTGATTGCCTCAAGTGAATCAGCTCAGGACCCATTTCAAGTGTTTCATGGAGCTAGCATTTGAGGTTGCAAATCTTTATTGTAGCAAATAGCCAAGAATTAGGAATATTCTTAATACATAAATGAGTTCTGAGCTGATGGAAAAAGACCCTGGCTTTACTTAAAGATGCRTTTCATAATTTGACTCTTGCCTTTTTTTCATTTTTATTTTTTTCAGGAACTCAGCAATAATACGATGGTTCGGATTACAATTCCTGAAATTGCCACTTCAGAACTAGGTATGATTCAGAATCCATCACATGAAATATGTTCCATAATTTTTGAGGGTTCATTTTTGAAGTAGTTTATGCATAGCTTAGACRGTAATGATTCAGTACCACATATTGCAAGCTCTATTAACTTACCTTCTAGAGCTGCTACCATTTATTTTGGTGTGCTCTGTTGCTTTCAGTGCTTCACCCGCTGCACTCTTAGAACTTCCTTTGTTCTTTAGGTTGCTTTGCCCTCTACTATTGTGTATATTATTGCTTGAGGAAGGGCTGAGATGCCAGTTCAGACAAAAGTTGCTTTCAGTAATGAGCAAAAAGGAACTTTTTTCCCCCTTTGTGTGGTGAATTAGAGGGAGAGGCTGTGCTCAACCTGAACYAAAGTAACAGCTGTTGGAGGTTGTGTGGTGTGGCTTTTACTGAAAGAGTTTCTGGAGAGTTAAAAGTAGGTCCAATAAGAGGATCTGTAGAGATTTATAGCACTGATTGGAAGAAGTACCAGGAGGTAAGATGGAAAACATGTCTTTTTTTTTTTTTTTTTTTTTTTTCTTCTTTTTCAACAGTGAAAAGATGTCTGCAAGGGGTCAAAGCTATCCTGCCCAAGGAGATAGCTGTACAGATGCTTGTCAAGTGGTACAATGCTTATAATGCTCCAGGAGGACCAAGCTATCACTCAGAATGGAATTTATTTGTAACATGTCTTATGAACATGATGGGTTACAACACAGAGAGGCTGTCCTGGACACGTAATGTAAGCAAGCTCATATGTTTGGTTTCCTAGTTTATGTTGAAGCTACTGATGATTCTTCAGGGTTCAAAATGGTTAGAGAGACACTGAAGTCAGAAGTAGATTGTATCTTGTCTTAAATCACAAGCTGCCATCGAATCAATTCCGTATTTCTAAATTTCAGGTACCACCAGCTGGCTTGGTCAAATAAAAATAAATTATGAAGATTTTACTCCAATTCATGACTAACACTGATGCATTAAAGATTTGATTCATCTAATCCATATTAAGCTTATTCTCACTAGAAACACAAGTCGCAACTCAGATTCCTGTTTCCTAAAGAGGATTTTCCGTGCAGTTTTCGAATTACAATGTTTAAAGTTCTGGGTTTTTTCCACTGTTTTACTGAATGTATTTGGARTTTTCTGTAAGTGGATTTCCTGCTAGCAAGTATGTTTGCAGTACTTGCAGCGGAAAAAGAAGCAGCAAGGATCTGTGTACAACTGAAATGAGGGCAATCACAGTATATCTACATTATTAGCATTAGCTCATCCACARTATTTCCTCTGTCCTAGTAAACACCAGACGTTAGGCAGTCAAACTGTGAAGTTCATGCACCATACACTAGAATAACTAGCTGTGTAGAGAATAATCTAATTGCAGTATATGTTTTATATGAAAGCACAGTATAGAAGTACCTAAAGCAATGTCATGTAATACTTGGTTTGAATTCAGATGTTATGATTGGTGATTCACTTACGCAACCTTGGGAATTTCAATACTGAGCTACTTTTGATCTTTTTATTTCTTGCAGCTTGATTTTGAAGGATCACTTTCACCAGTTATTGCTCCAAAGAAGGCTAGACCATCAGAAACAGGGTCAGATGAAGTAAGAAATGGTTCTGTTTTACAAATAAGAGGCAGGGATGGGGTGGGGGGCAGTGGTGTTTGGTTTTGGTTTGTTTTTTTTTTTTTTTTAAAGGCAAACCAGAGGAAACACCCTCTGAGTATTGCATTTCATTTGAGCTCATCTGAGATTACAAGCCCTTGGGGAAAGAAAAGTCACTTTGCCCTGTGTAGTGGCTGCGTCATGTGACCTTGCTTGTCAGGGTTCTCACTTCCAGAGAGGTAGGTTGGAATCAGGAATGAATTTAATGTGGATCACAAAGCAATCCCAGATCATCTCCTGACAATGTCAAATTTCTCCTAGATGCTTCATCCCTTTAAAATGAAGTTCTCACTCCCCTAGCTGCTCAGCACCTTTAGCAAGTTAGGAGCATCAAATGACATACTTCACTGAATGCACTGATTCTCTGCGAACTTAGTGCAGTGTTTAAGATCAATTCACTGAGTTCTGCCTGGATAGGAACAGAAAGCTTTTACATAATCAAAGTGGATGAGGCTTACTATCGTCCCATCGTAAGAGGCTTATGAGCTCTGGTGGTCCAGTTGTGCTATTAGCTTTTTGTGGGTTGACAGCTCAGTGAGCCCGTGGGGTTACGGACTACAGTCTACATGGAACAAAGATCGGGATCTAATGCCTGATGTGCTGTGGCAGGGAGGTACAAAGAAGGCTGGGAGCACTAGGTGAATTGCATAAGTACTCAGTGATGTCTCATGCACAGAATATTAGTGCAAGGAAGGTACTCTCAGCTGTCTTTTGTCTTGTTCTTTTAAGTATAAGGGTTTGATTCTTTTATGCACAACGGGGGGGAAGAAAAAAAGGATGAAACTTAACAATTGAATCTCTGTGACTTGCAGGGTTTGTGCAGCACATTTACCATACAACAATCACACTTGTGTTGGTTTGTGGGGGAAGAAACCTCCTCTGTAACAGTGCTTTGGAGTTATCTTGCTGGAAGGTTATGTTCACTGTGGAACCTCTGCATCTCTTTCCTGTTTGTTTGATCTAGGACTGGGAATATCTCTTGAGCTCTGATTACCATAGGAATTTTGAGTCTCATCCTGTTGCCAAAGCTTTGCGACTGGACCCTCTGGAAGTTTTGGCTCCAAAGGATGACTTTTCACGGAGCCTTAGTTTGGATTCCTCAACCCTCCTTTTCACCCATATTCCTGCTATTTTCTTTGTTCTTCATCTCATCTATGAGGAGCTCAAACTGAATAGTCTAATGGGAGAAGGAATTCGTTCACTTGTTGTTCTTCTGGTTCAGCTGGCCAGGTATGCCCAACTGACAAATTGCAGATGATATATATTGTGCATTGTCTTTTGATGATGGATGTGTATTATTCTTATGGGGAATTTGGGGATTTCCCAAAGTGGAGCAGACTTTTCACATATCTGAAGAAAATGAATGAATGTTTAAAACGTTATTGTGCTTAAAGATATTTGCTGTAGCAAATCTCTTGTATGATTCTGGCCGCTTCCCAGCATCAGTATGATTCACAAATCTTAGATGCTGCAGCTCGTGTTTTTTCTGCTGTATTGTCACAGCTCAGCTCATGAGATCTGTCAAGTATTCTTGTTTGTTGTGGCATCTTCACTGCAGCCAGCGACTGCATCTTTATGTCTTCCACAACCACCACATTGCATGCATATAGATAGATAGATACAGATACATGTTTAAGTAACATCTCCCTGAGTTATATTTGCTATTTCTACCGAATTTTTTCTATGGCTATAGATTCTTCCGCAGTAGCACCTGCTATAGCTGGCTCGCTAAATGATTCCCAGGAGTGGCATTCAATCCCTAGTGCTGAAAATTGTGTCCTCTATTCTATCTGCCAAAGAGAAGCAAGTCTGAAATGAAAGATTGTGTCTTTTGAGGTTGRCAGCTGTTAAATGCATTCACGTCTTGCAGATAACCCAGCAGGTTATCTAGGTTTAACAACTGGAATTTGGAGGAAACTGTGGTGACAGTGGTCACATCTTAGGTGGTGGTGGAGGCATGGGACAAAGCAGAACAACAGATGAAGAGAAATGCACTGGGGGAAAATTTAAACATACAGATTCACTGCTTAGGGAATGGGCAGTGCCCRTGAGCAATATTAGTTAAGGAAGTCAGAATTTCTCTCCTTGTATCTAGTACGTACACAAACATCAAAAAAAACGCAACAAAAAATGTCACAGAAATGCAGGAAGGTGGCATGGTTTTTTTCCCCTCTAATGCGATTCACCTCTCATTCTAGGGACTTAAAACTTGAAGCTTATATAGATTATTACTACAGAGACTATCCAGCCCTTGTAAAAACCTCCAGACAGACTTGCATAATTGATCAAGGTGAGTTTAAGGCTTTGTGAAGGTGGATATTCAGTGATAATGATGTGCAAATTATCTCTAGTACGGAGCATGTTGGTAACTGTTCCCTTTAAAGCTGGTCGGCACTTAATCCCAATATCCAAAACTGCGCTCATAGTGCTGAGGTTGTCTTGTTCCTTTGTTTTTAATAGCCTCCAAAGAAGACTGGAGTGAAATTAGCATAGTATAGTCATGAGCTGGTGCCTCCAGTCCAGTGCCTCAGGGGACACTCCACAGAACAAGGACTTGGGAGGGAATGATGGTTTCATCTTGGCAAACTCCCAGCTTAGGCTGGCTGAGAAATCTGAGCAGACAATTGTGGAAAAGCCTTGTAGTGACATGTGCCTCTGTTGTGGGAAGTATTGCTAGGTTGGCAGGCTCTCAGTTTATGGTTCTTAAAACCTAAATCAGAGCTAAAACCAGAAAACTTAAAGTTAAAATAAGGTCATATATTGTCTGTGCACCTGTTTAGTGTCCTACCAGCTGAAGTTTACTAGTCATGTAAGATAAACTACTGTTCCTCCTGACCAAAAAAAAAAAAAAATCTCATAGCATTGCTCAGGCTTTGCTACTCATGTCTGTGGACAGGGAAGGTAAAGAGGTTATAGTTAGGCTGTCCTCTCACTTAAGCAATTTAATGTTGTTGAATTACAAGACTGTTCCGGTGAGGTTTTTGAGAAATATACTCATTATACTTACTCCTTTTCACCATGGGCTGAGATAATTTTTGTTCTTGAAAGACAGGTAGGTGTCTCAAGTTTTCAGTACTATCTAGCTGTAAAATTCCATTAACAGGAGGGAATCATAGAATCGTTTAGGTTGGAAAAGACCTTTAAGATCATCGAGTCTAACCATTAACCTGGCACTACCAAGTCCACCACTAAACCATCTCCCGATGTACCACATGTACATGTCTTTTAAATACCTCCAGTGATGGTGACTCAACCACTTCCCTGGGCAGCCTGTTCCAATGCTTGACAACCCTTTCGGTGAAGAAATTTTTCCTAATATCCAATCTAAACCTCCCCTGGTGCAACTTGAGGCCATTTCCTCTCGTCCTATCACTTGTTACCTGGGAGAAGAGACCGACCCCCACCTCGCTACAGCCTCCTTTCAGGTAGTTGTAGAGAGCGATAAGGTCTCCCCTCAGCCTCCTTTTCTCCAGGCTAAACAACCCCAGCTCCCTCAGCCGCTCCTCATAAGACCTGTTCTTCAGACCCTTCACCAGCTTTGTTGCCCTTCTCTGGACACGCTCCAGCACCTCAATGTCCTTCTGGTAGTGAGGGGCCCAAAACTGAACACACTATTCGAGGTGTGGCCTCACCAGTGCCGAGTACAGGGAGATGTGGTCTGTAACGTTTTGGGGAAATACTATATTTTTGTTGTTAAAAGAATGACTGCAGGGCTTGCTTTGGTATTAGTGGAAAATTTTTGTGCATTTGCCATGAACTCAATGTCATTGCTGTTCATATGATTAAGTCCAAACAGGTTTCATGCACCATCCCTCATTTTTTTCCGCTGAGCCTCCAAGTATCTTTCAGTGGCTGAGTTCCTGTCTGAAGGGAGAAGGAGTGCAGCCTTATCCTTACTTACCAGGAATCTGTGAAAGGAGCAAACTGGTAGTAGTGGTACGTACTTTGGCAAGAAGGATGTGTTTTATTTTGTCAGCGTAGCAGCACTGTGGCCAGGGTTTGCCCCAGCTGCTTAATTTCCTGGAGTGAAGTGTCCCTGGTGGGAAGTTAAATAACAGAGGGTTTAACTGTACTGTGTGGAGCAACAGGGGCATACTGGAGCAGAGTGGTAGACATACTGGAGGGCTGTTGAGCCTGTGATAAATGACTCTGCTGTAGCTGTACTGTTTGGAGACTTAAGCATCTCCAAGTGTTGCTGCTCTGTACTAAGTAGACCTCATCTGTCTGCATGAAATTCTCTTGCGTATCCCCTGCAATATAGTAAACTGTGCAGTGTCAGCCTCACCACAGGGGAAATAATATGTGTTTAGCAGAGAGAAATCCCTGCGAGTCCCATCTTCTCTCTTAGTACTTTAATATTACTGAAGGGTGTGGATGGGTTTTAGCAGGTGGGAAGAGGTATTTGAGGTTGGGAAGGAGAGCTCATGAGTGCAGAGTGAGAAGCCTATGCTTCACTGCTTTTTTTTTTTTTTTGTGGTTTGCAGTAGTGTCATGTGCAAAGTAATAATGTAACTCAAAGTTAACTGTATTTTGTGAGTGAGAATTTCCCAGCTTTCTTGTTGGGCATGTATCAACTAAATATTTAGTTGCATGAGTAGTTCTAAGCGCTGATGTTACCTCTTGGTCAGCCTTGCTCACTTATTCACGAAACGTTTATGAAGGAAACCTGCCAATACAGGGTTTGGAGCAGAGGTGTTGAGCCTGAGGTGGATGAAAAGAAAAACAGGGAGGAGACACTGCTCTGACCCAAGCATCCAAGAGTAGTTGCAGAGTCTCTGATTTGAGCTGCCGGGAGTCAGCCCGCCTTCTGCTTCAGAGTATGGAGGGTTGAAGCAGCAGCACTGAGACTGCTTAAAGTGCTGATGCTTTTGCTTAAAATTTGCCTTTGCATTCAAGCTCTGAAGAACTGTAGCCTTTCCCTCAGGCTATCACCTGTGTCTGTCCAACTCGTGTCTTTTCTCCTACCTCCCCCTGACTTGCCTATGCGGAGGTCGGAGCTGGCATGTTGGCAGTATATCTTATCGGAAGATCTTAATGAAAAACACAGAAGATTTTTACCTGTGACTTTTGCCTTTGGCATGCCGGCTTGTCTGGCATTATCAAAAAGTAAACAGGGTGACAGATCACTGATTTTGTTGGCTAGATAGCTGAAGTGGACTCTGCGTTGAATGRGGAACAACTTTTCACTTGGAGCCTGCACAAAGTAGCCAATATTCAAGATGTGGAGGAAACGGCGTGAAAAATGGTGTCTGTAGAAGATGTGTGTGTTTTGCAGGAGAAATTAAATGAAATGTGAGAAACATGGGAAAGATGATTAGGAACATGTTTTTCTGTTTAGAAGGTCTTTTTCTGTTTACCTTTGAAACAGTTGCTAGGGAAAATTCAGTTAATTGTTTCAGGATTTATTTTTTCCAAACTTCAAGATAGTCTAAAGCATACAAGTTTGTAACTTGCTTCAGTTGTTCCAATCTCCTTTTACTAACAATGTTTTCATAATAAACCTGTCCCACTGCTTAAGTTATTAAAGTTATCTTCTGCCTGTTCAGATAGGCAGTATAGCAATAGCTGCACAATAAGTGACTTTGTATTATGGTGTCTCTTTCCTATCCAGAGTGTGGCTCTGTACATACTTGGTGATGAGAGCGCTGTATCTAACGAAGCCTCCCATTATTTGTACAAGATTACATCAGGTAATGATGCTTTGATGCCATCATGGTATCTCCCAGTGTCTTGTGTTTGTTATGTGCTGTCCTTTTTGCTTGGAGAATATGGGAGTAATATGGCCTTGTCTTTCCTAGGTCAACGAAAACAGCAAATAGAACAGGATGACAATCGGTACGTGGTTTTTCTAGTATTATTTTAAACTCTGAGTTTTTGACTTTCTGCTGAGTGTTGGACTAGTTTTTATGGGCTTCTCCTTTATTCCCCTTTATTTTACAGATGTAGTTTCAGACACAGAACATCTGTTTCCAGCCTGGCGGAGAAGTTAGTTATTTGGATGACTAATGTTGGTAAGAGCAGCTTTCATCATTGTGCAAAATGGTAACAATCGTAAGCAACAGTCTTGTGCTAGCATAACGTGAAATACATTTTATCTAGTTTTGATAAAACAGTTTCTTTTTTTCCTCGTTAATTTTAAGGTTTCACCTTAAGAGATCTGGAGTCTCTCCCCTTTGGTGTAGCTCTTCCTATTAGAGATGCAATATATTATTGCCGAGAGCAGCCTGCCTCAGACTGGCCAGAAGCAGTTTGTCTCTTGATTGGGCGCCAGGATCTGTCCAAACAGGCGTGTGAAGGGAACCTGCAAAAGGGTAAATCTGTGAGTACGGGCATAAATGGATTTCACGATACTGGGTATTGGGCAGAGCACTCTGTTCAGAAACTTCCCCACCATCTGCTGATGCTCAGGGCATCAGAAGGTGCAGAATTCAAGATTGAGGGTTTACATGCGTATGAGGGTTTCAGTATAAAAACCAGCATCCGGCACAGGAAGAGTACATGCATAGCTGTGGAAACTGTCAATATAAAACAGATTTTAGACTTAATTTAGGCATGGTGCTCAAAAGTTTTGCTTACAGAGCTATTTGATTGCCTCTGTAAGTCCTCCTCCTCTCCAAAATGGCTGCACCTTTGAGAGGTGTTAGGGAGGTTTTGGTACTCCATCCAGAGACTGCCATCAAAACAGCAATGGCACAGGGAGAAGGAAGTGGGTCTTTGTTAGTCTGACTCCTTCTTGGGTTGGCATGGCTGGCATCTCCCTCTCCTCTGGAAGAACTGGATTGCTTTCTGAAATATACTTTTTATATACTTTTTTTTTCACTCAAAAAGGGTTTAGTTACTTGTATCCTGAAGTAAAGTGGAAAAAAGAAGTGTGGTGTTTTTCTTTTAAACATTTTCTTCTGATTGTGAGATGCTAGTGATTCCCACTGAGTTGTAGCTCACTTAAGTGTGTTTTGTTGAGGACACTCTGGAAGCCAAAACTCTTCTTGAAAGCTGGCTAGTGGCATGCATAAACGCAATTAATAGTAGCAGAGAGATTGTCTGTAGCCTTTTCAGAAGTCAGAAAGAGGGATTTGTAGTCTCAAATATGTCTTAGTCAAGATCCTTTTTGCTATCTTAGCTTTGGAAGTGATATTAAAATTATTCCAATTTTTTATAACAGAGGCTTCATGACTAACTCTATATCAAAAAAGTTAATTTTTTWAAAATTAATTTAGCAGAAAAGTAAACGAACTACATGTTCAAATCCCATGTCCCACCATTCATTAAAAATCGATTTTATTTTCTGCTGGTGAAGTTTTGCCTAACTAACAGTACTGAATCTTAAAATGATGATAAATTTGATTTTATCACTTACTTTATAACAATGCCTCGAATATATGTTACCTTAAAAGGATAAAGTGATCTTCAAACACCAAATTGTTTGTCATTTCTCAGGAGGGCAGGGTGGAGTTTCCTGTTTCAAAACGGACGCTGGCTATATGGGTGGTGCAGTTATGTATTGAGATTTAGTGCGTATTTATCAGAAGAAATTGGTTTTCATTCATCAGCTGTTAATTTACTTGCGCTCCTGGTGTCATGTCTTACCAGTGAGCCTTAGGAAGACCCTGTGTTTGATCTAGTCTGTGTGATTCTGTATCTTTCAGCTTGTTGAAATTCTGAGGTATGGAACAGGAAAACTGACCAGTTTAAAGAGAGGTGTGGGTTTTTTTGCTCCTAGATTTATCATATCAATATTTGTCATCACTTGCCTTGTTATTTTTTAAATTAATCTCTCATCTGTGAAAGATGAAAAAGAAAGGGGAATATACTGGCCCAGCTTAGGGTCAATGTCCAAATTATTTTGTCAGACCATAAGGAAACTGTATATACTGCGGGAAAGCTTATTTCTGCAGAACTCTCTAAAAATAAAATGAACCATGCTTCATGTAGAGTGACAGCCTTGTCTGAAGCAAGTGTAGGGTAAGCAGATTGTGGGCATACTCTGTTGCATGCAGACCTATGCTATCCTTGCCATTCTTGTTGGTGGTTCTGTGCATCGCTTGTGTGATGTGAATAAGCAGGGGAGGACAGAGTCTTAAAGGAGGATTTCATAAATCTTGCATAGAAAGAGGGCTTCTCCACAGTGCTTCTAAGCAGTGAAATGCTTCAGTGTTTTTCTGGTCATGTAGTTCTGGCGTGCAAGTTCAAAAAGCATTCTGGTACTGCGGTGAAACCCAGGTAGRCTGACAGCAACAAACATTTGGAATTCACTGCCATGCAGGCTGACTGTTTATTTTAATAGGTAGCTTGGTTTTTCCAAGGTTGTTATAGGGGGGAATCCAAATTAAAGCCCTGATTCATGAAAACATCAACTATTAGAACAATAAAGCAAGTTCCCGAACAGAACATGCAGAGCAGCAGCTCTGATTGGGTTGAGGGTCAGTAGGTACTGGCACTTCTAAAAGCAGGTTGTCACCAGGGGACTGTGTCTGTGCCTTCTGGAGTTTAACCACCATTTTCATACACATTGAAGTGCTCGTCTAGGTTTCTGTTTTGCACTGCTGAACTTGAAGAAAAAAAATACATATGTTTTCATAGCTGTCATAGATAATTGTGTAGGCAGGGAGGGGAAAGCCCTTTCCTACTACTGCTCTGAAACAAGAAATAGTTTTGAAAGATAACTATTTCATATGTCACCTCTTCAAGCTCTCGCTTGTCAGTCAGTGCTCAACAGCCTTTGCTACATCTTTGACATATTTGAGATGTCATCTCCTCCTCTCTTGATAGTTATTTATCCCATTTAGGTGTGCAAAAATAGTTGATTACAATGTTCAGAACTCCTCGTGGCCTTCTAAATGAACGTAAGGAGTGGGTGAAGTGTCGTTCATGATTGCGTGAATCTCAGTCCATTCTATTTACAGACCCATCTCGGTGCAGGTAATTGTGCTGAGTGCATCCAGGTTGTGGTGCTGGTATTTGCTGGCTTTCTGAGAGTTAGCAATATCCGTATGCACTACTGGAAATTACTTCTTTCCTTTCTCTTTCCCTTGCAGTCTGTGGGCCCAGTGCTGTCCTCCGATATTCCCTCTGGAACCGAATCGGAAGAGGATGAGGATGGCATGAATGACATGAATGAGGAAGTGATGTCGCTAATATGGAGCGAGGATTTGAGAGTGCAGGAAGTACGCAGACTCCTTCAGAGTGCCCGTCCTGTACGTGTCAATGTAGTGCAGATGCCAGAAGCTAGTGACCATGAATACATAGAAGAGAAAGAAAACCGGTAAAAACTGTCTCTGTTTCTAGCAGTATTTTGTTAGCATTTCACTCAGGTGAAAAATTGTTTGAATATTTTTGGTGGCTTAAAATTAAGTATGTCTAACCAAACAGTGCAATGTATTTTAGTCTGAACTGAAGATTAAAGTAGGCAGGCCTGAGTGAAGGACACATAGAAGAGGGTTGGATTTCATAATCCAAGTCTTTGAAGCTCAGTGTACATCAAAACTGCTGTATTTGAGTTGGAGGGCTCTCCGGATTGGAGCAGCATATGGGAAAGATTGTTAGTTTGAACCCCAAACAGCATGTTGAAATCAGTTAGGGTTTGGAAGCAGATTGTAGCATTTTTTCTTCCACCTAAAAAATATGAAATATAAGCAGGACCTACTTTGTAGAGAAAATGCCTCTGTAGAGACCAAAGCATCCTCCATCCCCTGCCTAAAACTGGAGGGCCCTTTGTTCAGGGCTGATCTTAGGTCTAAGTAAGGCTTGGGTCAGGGGACCTAATTAATTCTACAGAAAGCAAATTCACTGTCCTATCCCTCTCTCTTTTAAAACCTTCTATTGGAGCCATTACAGGCTCCATTACAGCCATTACAGCCTAGTGTCCTCACAATTGTCCCCATCCTGCTTCTTTATTCACTTATTTTGGGGGAGTTAAAAGCRTCTGTAAAAAAACAAAAGAAAAAAGCAAACTTCAGAACATCATTAACATGCAAAACGCTCTACAGAAGTAGGAAGCTAAAGGAATGCATCAAACTATTGTCTAACCTAACAAGCTGAGTAATCTAACAAGTCTAGAAAGTGTTTCCAGAGTACATCATAAAGAATTGTGGTCAGCATTCTTGGAAGCACATTATTAATTCTGTACACAGGTTATTACTAGATGTGATCACTAGTCATAGCAAGATCCCATAAGGCAATCAGCTTTGTTTTGCTTTCTCCTTTCACCTTGTTTCTCATATGGCTGCCAAATTGTCCGTAGCACAGATTTCTTTAACTAGCACCTAGCTTCAAGGGAAAAATAAGAGATGAGTTTCAAGATGGTGCAGCTAAAGTGTATCTTTGAGATTAATCTTGTAAGAACAAAAGATTTGGTTGAAAAGTTTAGCCTACTAAAAAAGAAGGAAAGACAACATGCTATCACAAAGTGGTCTGTCCTGTGCTTGTTGTCTGTAGGTTCATTTCATATCAAGTATTTGGAAAAATTTTCTGTATTTAAGCAACTGGCTTGGTTTTTCTGTCATCTCCCCAACAGGCTGTTACAGCTGTGCCAGCGAACCATGGCACTACCTGTTGGACGAGGAATGTTCACTTTGTTCTCGTATCATCCTGTTCCAACGGAGCAGTTGCCCATCCCCAAGCTGAATCTAACTGGTACGTTGGTTGGAGTTTCTTTCGGTTGTTACCCCCTTTCTTTCTGAACCTTTTGTAACTTTTATAGCATCTTCTCTGTCTCTCTGCAAAGAGTTCCAGAGCTTAAGTGTGCTTTCTGTGAAGAAGTAGCTCTTTTTGTTTTGAATCTGTCACCTACTGGCTTCTTGTTATTAGGCCAATGTTATTAGCTAACACTGAGACCTTATATCAGGTACATCCTGAAAAGCAGAGAGAAGTGAAATAGATTGCCTAAGGGCACGCAGCTGATCAGTGTTGKTGTCATACAGGACACACATTCTGCAAAGTCCACATTGCTGGTTTATCTGCTATGCTGTGCTTCTGGCTTCTGACATGTCTGAAGACACCCAAGGCTGTCTTCAGATTAGAAGTGTTACCTAGCACACTGTCAGTTTGTTCACTTGGCACCCTACTAAGTTGAGAGCTGTTTCTGGAGCGGTTTGGATTCRCCTAATTGCTTTTAATGATTTTGTCACGGGCAGGCCGTGCTCCTCCTAGGAACACCACTGTTGATCTGAACAGCGGGAACATCGATGTGCCTCCTAACATGGCGTGCTGGGCCAGCTTTCACAACGGGGTAGCTGCCGGCCTGAAGATAGCACCTGCTTCACAGATAGACTCTGCTTGGATTGTCTATAACAAGCCCAAAATTGCTGAACTAGCAAATGAATACGCAGGCTTCCTCATGGCTCTGGGTCTYAACGGGCATCTCACGAAACTTGCCACGCTCAATATACATGACTACCTAACAAAGGTGAGGCCTTCTTTCATAGGCAACAGAGAAAAATATCTGTAGCACTTGAATTCTTTAAATAAAATGAGAAAGAAAAGTCAGCAGATTTCTTTGAAACACCGAATTGGAAGTTTCAGAGTGTGGGAGAATATCAGAGTTGCTTCATTAATGTTAGTAGTGCAGGACTTCATTTCTGATTAAAAGATTTTTCAGCAGTTTTATCACTAAATCTTTCCATGTTGTGCACAGCTCATTGGGATAGGTGAATGCTCTGAATTACTTCTGCTCAATTTCTATCAAAATGTTCTTGTTAATCTCTGCTTTACAGAGTTAGAGCTAGGGACTCAAGATTTTATGGACTTTGCATTAAAAGGCTGAAAATCATATGTGCTCTTGAAATCTCACCTTAAATTGTAAGAAGTTGTGTTCACGTTTGAAAGTATTCACCAGGAAATGATACATGTGGCTTGTGGGGCAGGATTGATAAAGAGCTACCAAGGAGATAGATGAGATCCTTTTAAAGCAAAAACTTCAGTTTTGTTTTTAGAACAACCCAAGTGTCTGGGGATTTTTTGGAAACTAAACGTCTACATTATAACCATGCTTGTCTGCCTCTGCAGTAAGATCATACATTTGGGAAATACCTTTACACCCATAACAGCTAGTGTTCATTTTCCTGAAGAGATGGATCAAAAAGGTTTAGCTTCTGTATATTTGAGAATGTAAGACTTGTATTAGATACTTGGAGAAATGTCTTTTGTTTTCTGAACATGCCTGCTTTCTTTGKTCGCTGATACTCATTTTCTTTCTCAGGGCCATGAGATGACAAGTATTGGACTATTGCTCGGCGTTTCTGCTGCCAAGCTGGGCACAATGGATATGGCTATTACACGCCTCCTGAGCATCCACATACCTGCCCTCCTGCCACCAACTTCAACAGAGCTGGATGTCCCCCACAATGTGCAAGTGGCTGCCGTGATAGGAATAGGCCTTGTCTACCAGGGCACCGCTCACCGGCACACAGCTGAGGTTCTGCTGGCTGAAATAGGTAGGTGCTAACACTGAAAAAATGGGGTGAGGACTGGCAGGATCGCAATGTGTGAATGATTAGCACAATGCATCAGGGAGCTGAGAATTTTAACGTTTTTAGCTATGCATCTGCCACCACAGTATTCACCTCTCATTTTCCAAACCCCATCTTCTGTTTTCAGGGGAACAGAAGTTACTGTGAACTGTGTATTTGTGTAGCATGGAACGATCATTGAATTTAGTAGAAGAAATGTRGCAGCATCAGGGCTGGACCTAGATACTTTTTCCATCTGGAGATTTTGTCTGATGAGAGCTGGTCTGGGGTTTCTGGGGTTGCCAGCTACTTGGTAAAAGGACTGCGGTAACTACGCGTTCCTCCTGACCTGGATGCCATACCTGCAGAGATCCTGGCCCTCTAGAGCTTTTGAGCAGATCTGTTGCACGCTGTATATCCAACGCATCTGATGCTTCCCAGACATTGTGTTGTTTCTCATGTCTGTCCATGAGGTAGCTGCCACTGTAGAAACCAGATAAGGAGGCACTGGGCGGGGAAAAAATGCTTCCCTCTTGCAAGGACAGTCTTTTTGGCTCACTAGGTTGGTGGAAGTGCAGCCATTGTGTCTTCAATTCTCCTGTTCAGAACTTTGTTTAAGGCTTTTTAAACAGTAGTCTTTAAGAGCTGACTCTGAACAGTAAATTTCTGATCTGAATTGTGTCTTCATTCTGTGCATAGGTCTTCTGATTTTATTTGTAACAGTTAAGTTCTTATTCATGTTTATATGTAACCTCACTTAGAAGAGACTGTATGGATTATTAAATAGAGAACGGGATAAATTTTAAGGGTGAAATTGTGTCTGTTTTGTTTCTGGTAATTTGATATGTGCAATCTTTTCTAGCAACAGCTTTTGAACTCTGCTGACAGCATTTGGATAGGTTCAGAGGTCTTAAAGTATATGCAATTGTAACATGGTGTTTTCACTGTCTCTCTGAACTCCAACCATATCATTTAGCAATATATACTGCTTCTGGAGGGGTTTGCCATTTGGTGATGGATGGGTTAAGTGACAACTACTTGTAATTCCACTGAGGACTTTCCTGACTTTCTTGAGAAGGGACAGATTTTTTTTTTYTCTCATTTCATTAGGAATGTAGTGCTTAATTAAACAATGTTTACTTAACTGGAATTTCAGAAGATGAATCTCACTGTTTTTTCTCCAGGACGTCCCCCTGGACCAGAAATGGAGTACTGCACAGACAGAGAGTCCTATTCACTTGCATCTGGGCTAGCCTTAGGCATGGTTTGCCTGGGGGTAAGTGCCTCTCTTAATTTCAGCTGCAATTAGCAGAAGAATCATTATATCTTGGGGTGGGGTAATAAGAGCTGTTTCATCCTTGACTCCCAACTGCCTTTGGCCAAAAGCGTTTTGTTTTTCTCAAACAGGAAGGCAATTCCATATTATTCCTTCTCCTCTTTATTCCTTAGCACGGCAGTAATTTGATAGGCATGTCAGACCTCAATGTTCCCGAGCAGCTTTACCAGTATATGGTTGGGGGTCACAGGCGGTTCCAAGCGGGAATGCACAGAGAAAAGCACAAGTCTCCCAGTTATCAAATYAAGGTACGTGTTGATGATTTTTGCTCATTTGAGCTGAAAATAGCAATAGTTAGAAGTCCGAGAGGCGTGTGTCTCGATGCACCAAGTGACTTTGAATGCCTATACACATCTCTACAGGCTGTTGCCTTCCTAGTCAGCTGGTCTGAGAGTATGCATTGTGTTTTCACAGGAGGGAGACACCATAAATGTGGATGTTACTTGTCCGGGTGCCACACTTGCACTTGCTATGATCTACCTAAAGACTAATAACAGGTATTAACCTTGGAATTGCTCCGACATTTTGCAGTAACTTGTGGTAGCAGTTTAAACTGCCRTAATGTTGGCTCTGCTTTGTGTGGCTTACTCAGTTTTGTGCATTGCTGAAATAAGATCTGGAAACCCTGTTCCTCTACTGTGCTCTGCAGATCCATTGCTGACTGGCTTCGAGCACCAGATACCATGTATTTGCTGGACTTTGTAAAACCAGAGTTCCTTTTATTAAGGGTAAGATTTCCTTTTGTTTCACTTCTCCATCTATTTAACAATACTAAAAATGCATCTTATTTTATTTTTTTTGTTTTAATTTTTTTATCCAGCCCACATGCCTATCATGCAGAAGCCTTTAGATAGCTGGTAACCCTTTTGCGTGCCAGCCGAAGTCATACCTTCAAACAATTTCTGCGTGTAGTAAGGCAGCTTGCTTGTCATGCAGCACTAGAGGCAGAATTTAGTGAGAAAATATTTGAATGATATATTTTATGTGGAATGTTAAATTAAATGTTTTGATAAATTTTTATAGCTTTTCCCAAATTAATTTCACAGATTAAAAAAAAAAAAAAGTTAGGCCTCAACATCTGTTATAAGTACATAGTGAATATTCATCTCAGTTTACCAGCTAAARATACAGACCTTGCAAGGATTTATTCTGTGGTTCTTTTTTCTGCAAGCAGAATTTGCATCTCTTAAAATAAAAGCTATTTTGTCATTTCTGCTRTGAAGGCTGAGAAACAGTGAAGAAGCTGCTAGTGGGTAGCTGGATTGTCTGCGTTTCTRGATGCGTTTAGTACATTAAAAAAAATACCATTGATGTTTGTGTAGGGTTTTTTTTCTTCCTTATGTTTTGGCTTTCTCACTTTTTTAGACTTTGGCTCGATGCCTGATATTGTGGGATGACATCTTGCCCAATTCCAAGTGGGTTAATAGCAACGTGCCTCAAGTAGGTATTCACACTTAATGTCCTTACTTCCCAATTTTACATCTCACTGGATTGTTCTGCATGTGGACATTCCCTTAGTCGCATGAGCTGCACAAGAAAATGTATGTTAATCGTGTTCACATGACAGAAATGATRGTTACATTGGATTCCTGGACTGTTATGGGAGCACTGGAGACTGCCATCCYATCATACTAGAGAGGAGAGAGGATTGAGGAGGGATGCAACTGTTCAAGACATAAAATGGTGCCAGAGAGAGAAAGGGATTAAACTTCCCTCCACATTGACCGAGCAAGAAGCCAGGTGCAGAATTGCTGCAAGGAGGTTTCAGTTGAGCATTACGAATAACTTGGATAAATATCTATCAGAAATACAGGATGCTGATGGACTGCATAGCCTCTTGAGGTCTCATCCTGTTCTGTTTTCTCTCATATTTGAGTACATACAGTAACATCGTGCTTCTGACACAGTCTTGCCATTGTTTTAGAAATCTTTAAGGGACCAGATCCAGGAGCATGGAAAGGTGTCCCTTTTGGATCAGAAGTACAATGGAGCAATAGCATGTGGAAGAAAAAACAGCTCTTACATGCCTGTGAAACAGACCTGTTTTGTATCACTTATGAACGCTCAATGTCTAGAGTTTCAGTTAATTAACCAGTTTTCCCTGGATTAATTTTTCTATCTCTTACGGTTTTTGTAGATCATAAGAGAGAACAGTATATCTCTTCATGCAACAGAGCTGCCTTCATCTGAAGATCTGAGTTTAGAAACGCTGGCGTAAGTAACATGTAAAAAATTCTTCTTCTGAAAAATGCAGCTGAACTCTTTATAGAGGTATCAGCATGCAAAAAAATCTCTCCCTTGATATTTAGGGAATTTTATTCTCCGTTTCTGTAAAGGATAAGTCTTTCTTTTCAGTTTTCCCTTTTTTAATTATAAAGGAGTTTGTGATGCGTATTCAGATGAGGAAAAGAGAAATATTTAGTCATTTCCTGTTTATGTTGCTTATTAGGCAAGCTCACGTTTACATCATTGCTGGAGCATGTTTGTCACTGGGATTTCGATTTGCTGGTTCAGAAAATATGGCAGCATTTAAATGCTTGGTAAGAGGTTTTTATTTTTTTTCCCTTCAATTTCCATAGAGCTGTAACTTATCTTTTGTATCTATATTTAGTATGCATTTCTTTTCTTTCCAGTACAAATATGCAACAGATTTCCTGAAGTGTTTGTCAGCACCAACAGCTTCAATAGTAAGTTCTTTCTAGTTTTCTCTCAGTGAAAAGGAGGCTTTGTGTAGCGTACTTTGATTACCCTCACCAAAGCCTTAATGGAAACAAAAACATCCCTTTTACTTTTCTATATTACAGACTATTTATAGAATGTGGCAGGGCTGTGAATCATTTTTGTTAAGGACTTTGCTGGTTCTCCGCTCTCCCTCTTTCTGTGGAATGTGGTTTTCGAAGTCTGGGGTAGAAAGCAGAGTATTAGACCGACCAGAAGCGTGCATTTGACCACAGAAGTGTAATAATGCCTTCCCTATTCTACTTGAAGACAGGTCACTATAATCTCGAAACATGCTTGAGCGTCTTGCTGCTGTCTCTTGCGATGGTGATGGCTGGCTCTGGAAACCTGAAAGTCCTTCAGCTTTGCCGTTTCATGCACAAGAAGACGGGCGGAGAGATGAACTACGGGTTCCACCTGGCTCACCACATGGCTTTGGGGCTTCTCTTTCTGGGAGGAGGAAGGTAACTTGCCATTTCCAAAGGCAGGTTTTTTCTTCTTTCATCTCTCCTGCAAAAGCTGGAGCAGTGTGCGATTTTATTGATTTTTATTAATTTTTTATAATAACTTACAGATGCATAAAGACATTTTATATTGTAAATGAAGGTTCTGTTGTTTTCTAGATACTGCATTACTTGAATGCAGTAGGAATGTTTCTGACTTGTGTTTATTTCCTACTGCTGCATGTTTATTTTGACTGCTGTAGGAACACATTTGTAAATTCCTTGCTTGTGTGCACTTTGCTACTGTCCTTCCCTTCCCTGGGACACCAAAATATTTTGAACACCTTTGCTAGTGGCCAGCCTTTGTTAGCACTGAAACTAATAGATAATGTTTTTCTACAGATACTCATTGAGCACTTCAAATTCTTCAATTGCTGCTCTCCTTTGTGCTCTGTACCCTCACTTCCCTGTTCACAGCACGGACAATCGGTAAGGGTTTGCTAGGGTTCACATGTCCTTAAGCCAAATCATCTTCTTACAAAAGAGATTATCCAGAGGCAAGTGGTTTGGAATTTTTACCTGGGAACTGTGTGAATATACATTTTTTTTTTTTTTTTTAGTTTTTTTTTTAAAAAAAAAAAAGTGAAAAATGGAAGAAATAAATGAAGGTATAAGATGATGGTAGTGATCTTTGATCAGTAAGGAAATGCAAGCAGGTTTCCTGAAGCTCTACGCTGTGCTCCTGTGACTTGACTTCCAGACTCCTGTGACTTTGCTCAGCAGAAAAGATCTTTATGCAAGATCTGTCCATTTATGGGTCTTAATCAGTTTTAGCTATGATTTATGAAGTCCCATTCTGTTAGCTAACGCATACATGTTAAAGCAATATAAAACCTACTAAATTACTACAAATTTCTCTTTAGTTTAATCAACAGGTGTATTTGGTTATTGAGCTGTGCGTAGTTTGGTATTTGGTGATTATTTCCGGGCTGCACTACATAGTGCTGAATTCCTTATTCCYATACGCAGGTACCACCTTCAGGCTTTGCGTCACTTGTACGTGCTGGCGGCAGAACCAAGGCTCTTAACACCTGTTGATGTGGATTCAAACAGTCCTTGTTACGCACTGGTAGAGGTTACGTACAAGGTAATGTGTCTGGGAGGCCATAAGGAGCGAAGGCCTTTGAGAAGGTGTGGGAGACAACTGAAGGCTCTGATATACCAAAGGCACGCTGTTTTCATTGTTGTGGTCAGCAGCCTTGGGTTTGTTTTCAAGTTGTGGTGGAGATGAGCCGAATTCTAAGCAAATAATTGAAGGGTTGTGTTCAGCCCACTCACACCTTACATGTGCTTTGATGTCACCTTGAGAGCAGCGTACAGGACAAGTAAAAGGCACCACAAAGTCTTCAAACAGTCAGGTGTGTAATGACTGACCCAGGGTCATAGTTGTCCTCTTTCTAAAGAGGAAGGACTTTCAAAGGCACAGAGGTGGTTGGAACCATCTGTGGTTTTAAAAGCCTTTTCCAAATTCTGCTGAAATGGGCAACCTAGTGTTTCTCCTGGGTGCTTGCATTATGCGTTGCTTGAGGAAGAGTCCTTTCTGCAGGATTTATTTTGTACAGGCTTACATGAGACAGGTGATGCTTATGAAARGACTAAAGAAAAGGTTCTTGGGATTTCAGGGGAGCAGGGGTGCAGCATGGATCCCTTGTGTTTTGCATGTTCATAATACAGTTTACTTCTCAAACCTTCAGATTTCAGTTGAAGTGTTCCTGACTTGCACAATGTTATGTGTTGATCCATCCATGGGAAATACGCCTTTAATTTAGGCTTATGTTTCCTGACATTAAAGGCAATGCTAAGTCATGTATTTACTCGGAACTCAGGAACAGAAACTGACTGACTTCTGCCAACGGAACTGTTATAAAGSAGATGCATGTTTTCTTTCTTTTCACACAAAAATGAGCTTTACTAATACGTAAATACTGGTGGCATTTTGAAGGGCACGCAGTGGTATGCAGAAGCCACCGAGGAACTGATGGCACCCATGCTTCTTCCAGAGCTTCACTTACTGAAGCAGGTAAAGGAAGTCTCCATTTTAATGAGGAATTTAATCACTCAGTTTGTGTCACGAACAGTGCAAGAACAGAGACTTAGTGACTTTTCTTTGATTCTCTGTCCAATCTTAGCCAGATTCTGGACACCGCTGTCCCATAGTAACGGCTCCAAAGACAATTCTGTCACTATGGAGCATGTGTTAAATTATGCCACGTGCTTCTCTTCGGTCTTAATCATAACGCTTTCAAGATCTGATGTAGCAGGGAGTTCCCTGTGCCAGAAAGCTTCACTGTGGGAGAGACAAAGCTAGGTGCCCTTCCTGAGTTTTCAGGGTGGGTAGCACTATAAAAGGGCATGTGCCCTTGTAAGAGCCCAGAGAGGACTGTAGGCTTATGTAGAAAACTCTTAATTTTATGATTCTGGTTATATCTAGTAATAAAAATGCTTACATTGACAGATCAGAGTGAAGGGACCACGGTACTGGGAATTATTAATAGATTTAAGCAAGGGAACGAATCATCTAAAGTAAGTATTGTTTATAATGCCTAACTGAATAATGACCTTGTAGTAACGTTTCTTGAATTTTTTTTTTTAAAACCTCCTGTACTTGTAACACCTACGTTTTGGAAAGAAGTCTGGTTTTGATCGGTTCACTGTTGTGCATTTGACAGCACTTTAGGGTGAAGAAAGAAACTGCGTAGTTGGTTTCACCTATTGATGTGAATAATTCATGCAAAAACAGGGCAGGGGAAAACCTGATAGTAAAAACCGCAGGTATTGCCAACAGGATTGAGCAGTACCAGAAACCATCTTAAACTCATGGTTTTAGTTTAGTTTTGAGTTGTTGTGATGTCATGTTTCCCAGACTGTTGATACAGTAGTTAGCTAACTGTTACTGCTTTGTGAAATACTATTTTTCTCATGTTACGTGAAGTATACAAAATACTGCTTACTGCATTTTAACTCTCTGTCGGGCAACTGTGAAAAACAGAAATCTTACCGGAATACAGTATCTGTGGGTAAAATCATTCTCATCTTTGCACTTAACAGCCTACAGTGTAACTTGGCGCTGTGAGTAGTACAGAAGCAGCCAGCTGCATCTTTCATCGGTAACATGGTTTTTCTAGTTACTTTAAATGCCACTACTGAGATTAAATTAGGCACTACAATGCAGCATTTATTGGTCCATGACTTTTTAAAGATAACAAACAGGACTGAGGCAGAGTGCAGAGTCCTCCAGATCAGGAGGCACATACTGATTCATCTGCTGCACCGGAGCTGGCAGAAGCCAAGTTCGTCCTCCTGGGTTGAGCCTTTACCACACTTGAGCACTTGTTTGTCCAAAAGAGCCTTCCTGTGCTGCCGCAGCAGAAACCAGTGTGGGTGACTGAGGAACTTGCTGCCTTTGGGACTTACCTATTCTCTGGGTCTCCAGATGCTTTGAATCTGTCAGCTCTCATGTCACAACATCTTGTCCCCAGCCCTTTAAAATCGTAGGGACCTGGCTGGCATTGTTTTGGAGATAACTGCACGCGTGAGAAATAATTTTCGTTATCTTACTACATGTGAATTGCTGCTATGTTGTTATGCTAAGCAGTTAGTTTCAATACAGATAATTTTAGTTATTTTAAGGATGCCCAGTGCCTACAGTTCATGGTGCAACTGATACTCTACATCAGGTAAACATGCAGCTGCTTTGCAATAGTGTAACTTGGAACTGCTGCACACTTCTATTTGTAGGCTTGGTCAGGAATAGCGGGGTKTTGTTGTTGTGTGTGGTTTTTCTTTTTTTTTAATAAATGGAGAAAGGACTATCACAGCACGCCTTTAAAACTGTGGGTACCAACTTGCATGGTTTTCCTTGCTGCTGGGAGCTCATCCTTGAAGAGTCTAACAAGAACCTGCAATGGCTTCAGGCAGTTATATTCCTTATATCTGTAGGGCTCATCCCTTTCTCATCACCATTGCCTGCCATCACATCACTGTTTGACAGCAGCCTGCCTTGAAGATACCAAGACTTCTATATATATGCAAGTAGGGCAGGGTTTAAATAATCAAGACTAAGCCAAAACAGGGTTATTGCCGTATATGAGCTGTTGGCATTCACATTTCCTTTACAGGTCTGCCTCATTGTGTATATGTATCAATCTAAAGTAAGCACCGTTGTTATTTCAGATCAATTCTTTCAAAGGGTGGCGTCTTGTACGTGAAGCTGAGAGCTGGGCAGCTCTCCTACAAGGAGGATCCGATGGGCTGGCGCAGTCTCTTGGCACAGACTGTTACCCACCGAAACTCTGAAGCTCGGGCATTCAAGGTATCACTCCCAAACTGGTTTCCTGCCAGGAATGCTGCCTCTAGAAAGGCTGAGGGAAGCACAGCAGGTCGTGCTGTGTTGTTTATTTCCCGCACCTAGCTCTGCCACATGGTTACGAGTACTGAAGTTACTTGCTTTGCTTGAGGGAAAGGAAGTCTGGTGGCTTTCACAGGGCATGCGATGAGCTTAAGCTAAGAGCAGCTATGTGAATGTACGTTTGTCGTAGGCAGACAGAAGTGTTGGACACGTTTTGCCCATGATGTGCTTTATGTAGGTTACAATCTTCTCACTTGTGTGCTGGGGAAGGAAGGGTTGGGTATAAATTGCTACTACATTTGTGCAGTAAAACCAAAAAGTTCATTTTAAGAGTGTGTTTTAATCTGTTTTTTAGCCAGAAGCAATTTCAGCTTTCACTTCTGATCCTGCTCTGTTTTCGTTCGCTGATTATTTTTGCAAACCAGCTGTGAACATGGGCCAGGTATGATGCCTAGATGTGGACTAGCATGGTTTCTTGCTTGCATGAATAAAAGGTGGGGAAATCCTACGTTAAACTGAGGAACAGACTTCAGTCCTTCAAGTAGTGGGGACAGGGAATATTTTGTAATACAAAGGAGTAAAACTCCTATAGTGTTGACCCTATAGTTTTTGTTGGGGTGGGTTGGTTGGTTGGGTTTTTCCCATTGGTTACATCACAGTTGCTGCTCGTCTACACCAGTGGTATTCATTGCAGAATGTATTTAACAAATACAGAGCGCCCTGTTCAATGTCCTGAAGCATTTAGGTGAAGTCACTGCAGAAGGGTTAGGGTGTTTTGCACTGTATTTCTCTGCATGAAATGACTTAAGGGAGGGAGTAAAATATAGCCTCATTATGCCCAGTTTTAATAACCCCAAGAACGAAAGCAAGCTGTGTAGCATTGTTAGCTATCACTAATTTATGTAATGTCAGTGCATGGGTTAACTTTAATGGAAGGAAATGTGAGCAATGCAAGAACCTGAAATAAATTGTATCTAGCATGTGTGCTTTGTTAAACATGTGTCTTTTATCAGAAACAGGAAATCCTGGATCTTTTCTCCTCAATTCTTTATGAGTGTGTTACCCAAGAAAATCCAGAGATGCTGCCCACGTACATAGCAATAGATCAGGTGGAGTAAACACTTTTTTCTTTTTTAAAGCTACGCTTTGGCGTAAGAGTGTTGTTCATTGCATGTGGTTTTTGTAGAAGACAGAAAGGAAGAAGGGGAGACATTAGCGAGCTTGCAGGGAGATAGCAGAGATTTTTAAAGCAATTTGGAAAATAATCTAAGTTAATGAAAACTGAAATTACACCAGAAACATTAGCCGGCAGTTTGTCTCAGTAGGTGCTCAGAAGAGCAGCCCTTGGCAAAAGGCGGTTTAGGATTCATTTACTTAATGTTTATGACAGCAACATTTCTTTCCTCCTCTAGTTCACATTCTCACAGTCACTTTATATTTCCCCTCTGCTAGGCTGTGAGGAGATTAGAAAGAAGAGAAATGTCCGAGACATTTGAGCTGTGGCAGATAAAGCTGGTGTTAGAATTTTTCAGTTCCAGAAGTCACCAGGAGAGGATGAGCAGGAATCCAAACCGAGGACTCTTCATGAACTCTGAATTTCTGCCTGTGATGAAGTGCACTATCGATAACACTTTGGATCAGTGGCTTCAAGGTATAGAGAAGATAACTTTAATCCTACAGCCATGATCGCAATTCAGCGTTCTTGTCTTCTTACTGATCCAAGTTGACTTTTGCCTCAAAAGTACTGAAAAATGATAACTGAAGGGAAGGCACTTGCATGTTAGCGTGAAACAACTTGTTTTCAGTTTAGTGCATTTGGTATGAAACGTTCGCTGAAGAATAATGTTTGACTGTATTGGTGGGAAGTTTAGTTAATGTGGAAGGTCATGTTTCCCAGAGAAAATGCTTTCCTAATATGGCACTGGGAGAATTTTCTATGAGCAAAAGCAAGTGGTGACCACAGCAGAGAACAGGGTGAAGAGTGGCCACAGCAGAATGAAGAAGGCTTGCAAACAAACCTCTAGTCCTTCTCTGTGGGGAGATAGAGACTCTTTTCAGCGGGCTTTTTCTGTGGAAATACTGTTGTCTTGCCTTTCTGTTTCCTCCCACAAACAGTCCCTAAATTTCATCAGAGGGTTTTGTGTATTACAGCTGGAGGGGATGTCTCTCTGCATTCCTACCTAAGTGGGCAGCCCCCAGAGGAATCTCAACTGAGCATGCTGGCTTGCTTCCTTATTTACCACTCTGTCCCAACACCAGGTCAGCTGGCAGCTGGAGGCTTGGAAGGTAAGACTGGCGTGCAGGATACCACTCTGGACTTGCATGGACACGCGCTCCTGGGTTTGGCCTTGCATACTGAAAGGAGTATATCCTGTAAATTATGTGACAGCATGCATTTCCCCTGAAAGCTGTTCCATCGATTTTTATTCTTTGTTAATTGTCTCGAGTCTGGACAGAAAAGGTAGAAACTTTATGCAGGACTAAAGAAGCCAGAATTAGCCTACATAAAAAAAGCCTTAGCTTTTCCCTGACCTGCAGGTCACGGTGTTCTCGCAGGCAGCAGGACCAGATAAGATGGGCAGTGACAAGGAAAAGTGTTCTTTTTGTTGGGCTAACCATATTCCGAATGTCCTTAAATCTCTTTCTTCTAAGTACCTATTCAGAGCAATCGCCTGCTCTTCTAGGTTTCCAGCAGTAATCTGATTTGGGATCCAGGGAAATTCTGAGCCCTTTCACTGGGAAGCTTTTCTCTTGACCTCCGTCAGCCCAACCTGGGGATGTACCAGTCCTCCTCTATTTGCCTAAGCTTTCTCAGGTTGCAAAAGAAATGCAGCTGGGCTTTGATTTGGGGAACTCTGTGGCTTGCTTAGGGGTGTGACATGAATGTTACCACCTCAGTAGTGAGAGGAATCTGTTGCTTCACAGCCCCCGGCCCAGGAGTCCTGTGCAGGCGATGGCACCCTCAGCRTCCAGGCTAATGTGTCTCGTCTTGGGCATTTTCCAGTCAGGTGCCTGGGTCCTGACTGTTCAGGTCAAAAGGCCTTCATGGAAATCCTGGTTTTCCATCTCCTCTCTACCTGTTACACACCTCTATTCTGGGAGTTCTGCCATGTTTATTGAATTTGGGATTTCTTAAAATTCTGTTACAAAAAACTCGTTTTGTTGCAACACTGGTTAAAAATTGAGTAGCAGTGAGCGCATCTCCAGAAGTACCCCCTAAACACTGGCTGACAGTTGACAGTTCTTTTATTGGGCAAGTGTTACACCGATACGTGCTCACTTTCTTTCTTTCTTTAATCTCTTTAGGAAGCACAAACTTCTCTGAGCTGCTTTTGAAGTTCAAGCAGTTGAATATGCCAGTTCGTGCGTTGCTAAGGCTTGCTCCTCTGTTGCTTAGAAATCCACAGTCCATGGTGCTGTAGGTCCGCGGCATTCATTTTGCGTGCGGTTACTGAATGACAGAGCCAATTGTGTGTTGTTTCATGCTTTTCAGAAACAAACAGGTAAAATGTACTTAATTTTGTAACTTCTCAAACAACATAAACTTCAAACTTGTCCCCAGACATGGTGACTATGACCAGGAGTTATTTATAAATTGTTACAATGAATWAAAAAAAAATTGTAAAAGTAAACTAATAATAAATTTACTTTTGTAACTAAGGATTGTTTACAAATATGTCTTTTGTGGTGAATTCTGAAAAGGCCTTGGCTGGGAACTGTACAATTTCCTTGTTTTTATAACTTCTTTGCTTGTGATGCATTTTAATCCGCTTCCACGAGGTACTGTCGATTTTAGGAGATAGGCAGCCCAGAAGATGCCAAACTTGCTTTTCCTCTTCGGTCTCAGGCTGGAAGGGAAATCAAGCCACCTGCCATGATGCTTGCATCGTGCCAAGTATGCTTTTCAAGAACTGGCATGATCTTTCAGTCTCATTCATGCAATATATATATATTTTTTTTTAGTCTCATAAAGGCTACTGTGTATCTCCTCCATAAGCATACGTACTCTGTAAGTATAAGTTGCTCTGCTCCGACTCATCCGCGACATACTCACTACTGCACTGTTTACATCTTTCTTTTTTTTTTTTTTTTCTTTTTCTAATCTTTGTTCTGCAATTAGTCAGTGGCTGCTGAGAAAACACCTGCCTCCACTATGTTACGTTATGTCTGGGCAAGAACTGAAACTACTTACAGACAATTTAAATAATTGGGCATTGGTTTGTGTTTCCTTCATCTCTGCTACGATGCCTTATGTATTTCCCCGGAGCACTGAACTTGGAGCGTGGCTGGTTCCATATTTGTTCTGGGCAGGCCAGGCACTTAATTTTTCATAAAATGGGTGGAGTTACTCCAGTAAAAGCAGCCAGAGGTTGAGTGATTACTACTAGAAAAGCAGACAGAGCCAAGCTGTTGGACTCTGCTTAATCCAAAGATTCAAATTTGATCTTATTCTGTGGGACTTGCGCTGATCTTGGTCCCCTTTTTTTTCAAACCCTCAAGCAGGGGAGCCAAAGGATTTTAGGGAGGGGACATAGGGATGGAGGAAGACAACTCCAACTAGGAGTTGTAGAAAAATTTCACAAACCTTCTAAATGTTATTAAAAAGAACATGTTTGACGTGTATTAACCAAGGTTTTCAGTGGCTTAAGATGTACTGAAGCAAGGACCCGAGTTGCAACCATCTGGAGCCTGTGACAAATCTTACCCCCCTCCCCCTTTTTTTAAGCTGTTCAGAAGTTGATCTAATTTCCTTGGGCACCCACATAGGAAAGTCGGTGTTCCGTTTCAGGGGAGGTTAAGTCTTTAACCAACATGATGGACAAAGAGCTCAAAGGCAGCTGCTTTGGAGCTGTAGCTTGGATGCCAGCCCCCTGAGCTATCCTGTTTGTGGGTTGCACGGCTCCCCGTCTTGGCGATGGCAAGTGAGCGATGGGTTTTCTCTGCAGGCGAGAGCCGCATCGAGTGACCTGGAGGTGACAGTCTCCCGCACCGGGTSAGGATGGGGGTTGCAAAAAAGGATGAGCCGGACATGCAATGCGCTCGTGGGTGGAGCAGGGAGGGCAAGAGGAAATCGGATGTGTCCTGAGGAAAGTTCCTGCGCAGCCTGTACGGGAGAGGTCTCCGTCCCGGGGGCAAGGTTTTGCATTCGAGATTTTGGAAAGGAGAGGGAGCACCTTGCACTGCCTCTCTGACAGCTGGAACGCAGAGACATTGGGGTTTAGTCTTTTTAAAAAAAAAAAAAAAAAAACCACACACCCAAAAAAACGCCTCCTCCAGAGGTACCTTCTTTGTTATGTGAATTTAATAAACCCATTAGCAAAGAAGTGTGTAAAACCCCACTCCTGCCACTGGGAGCCCTGAGGTCCAGCCCTGCGGTCCCGGCCCTTCCTGCCCCCGGGACAGCGGTTTGTGCCGGGCTCGGGGGTGTGCATACCTCCTCCCCTGGTGCAGCTTGGGGAAGTTGTTTTCTTCCTTCTAAATGGGGGAAATGTGAAGCATTAAACAGTCACTTCCCAAAACAACTGAAGCTGTGCTTCCCCCAGCTCTCCACCCTGTTCTGAGGACGAATGTGTTTTAGCCTCCTAAAGCCCCTACCACAAACAGAACAAATTGCACAGGTTTATCTCTGTTACTTTTTTGCCCTGTGCATGCTGCAGGAGGAAGGGAAGAGCAGACAGCGCAAATGCTGGATGTTGAGTGAAAAGCTGAGAAACCTGACCTGAAGGTGTGCTAATGCTTGTCACTCTCCCGCTGAATAAAAGAGGTTTTGTCCTACATTCAGAGGAGTTTTGGACAACAGTCCGGCGCCTGAGGTCTGTGGTCCAGGCTCTGTCATGAGCCTGATGCTGCCTGGTGGCTCGGCAAGCTGGAAGATGAAGATGCATTTGACCACAAACAAAATGAAAAAGCAAAGCAGGCTTTAAGCAAGCCCCTTTCAAGGAGGTTCAAAGTGCAGTTTCCCCGGGGCTGGAGGAAGCATCTCCCCGTGCAGCCGGCGTTCGGATGCTCGCAGGTCCAGCCTGATGCCGGGAGCACGACGTGTCCAGGGCACGGCTCTACCACCTCGGCAGCACCCTGCCTGCCATTGCTTCAGCCTCGGGGGTAGGAAGGAGAGCGTGTGGGTGTGCATGTGTGTGTGTGCGAGCCTCTCGAGCTGCATGAAGTCAAGAGCCGAGAGGCTTCCTGTTTCCTTTTTAAGGTTTAACAGAATTTGAAAGCAGCCGCCGCCGCGACCTGGACCAATGATCTGGGCAGAGCGGTGGAGGAGTTTCGGCTCGGGGTGCCTGGCGCCCGTTACGAATGCCAGCTTCGCTCTCCCGGCCCCACATGGAGCCCCCACGCTCCCTCCGGCCCCGGGGGGCTGCCTCGGCCCCCGGGGGGCTGCCTCGGCCCTGGGCTCCCCCGGCCTGCCAGGGTAAGCTGCTATTTACTGCTGCGGGCGAGGCTTTGCGAGAGGTTTAAAACACTGGTTACTTTAGCCGCTGGACGTGAATTGCAAAAAATATATATATGCAATAGATTTTGCAATGCCTTACGCTCCTCGCGCTGCTGTGTGTTGCTTGGCGCCGGGCGCTCTGCTCTCAGCGCAGGGTGAATATTTGAAATTTTGCACGTTTAAACTGTGAGCACTGGCTGCTGGTTGGGTTTCGGGCTTTGCCTCGTCCCGCTGCGGGTCCCTGAGCACCCGTGGAGCATGTGCTGGCTCCGGGCGGGGGGGGCTTTGCTTGGGGAGCCCTGGCTGCGGTGGGGTGGGGGAGGACTTTGGGGGGGGTGCCCTGGGAGGTGGGGGGGTGAGGCAGGGGCAGTTGCAGCACACTGGGACCCCTGCTCTGCCCAGCTAAGTTGGGTCCCCCCGCAGCATCCCCCCTCTGCCTCTCCTGGCGCGATGCCCCGTGCCCAGCATCCCAGCACCTCAAAGCCTCCCTCAGCTCCCTCGCAGGCTCTCGCTTGCCCCCCGCCATGGGTGGGCGAGCGCTCCACTGGCAAGGGGACCCTCCAGCCCTCCAGCAAGCCTGGGGGGTCCTTGGGGCAGCCCCGGGATGCGCTCCACGCTCCRGTCTCTGCCCGCGGGCAGCTGCAGGTGGGAGCCGGGCTGCTCGGCCCCTTGGGGGGCTTTGCAGAGGGTGGCAGCTCTGCTCGGGCACGGCGTGGAGATGGGGGAGATGGGACATGCAGGTGCTCTGCCACCCATCAGCAGCACCCCTGGGGCTCTCCCTCCCAGGCCGGGGTCCCGTGCCCGGATAACTCCAGGCAGCAGCTCCCAGCAGGAGCCTGGCACAGGCGRGGACGGAGGCCGGGCTCCTCTGGCGTCATGCCTCGGTACACAGAGTGCTTAGTCACCTTTCTGGGGTTTTATTTTTATGCTGTGCTCGCAAGCAGTTTGCATGCTCTCCCTTGGGCTTTGGGCAAGGAAAGGCAGCAGCATGGTGTCCTCCTGCCGCTCCTGGGGTCCCACCATGCAGGACCTGCCATTTTCTGCCACGGGAAGCAAACACATCTATCCAACTCGTCCCAAACCGCACTTGCTTGGGCTCTGCTCACGTTTCCCTATGGCTGTCCTGGAACCGAGTGGCTCTGCGAGAGGTTTAGCAGCCCGAGGGGTGCCCTGCGGAAGCCTGGGGTCCCCTCTCCTGCCCCTTCCCTCACTCAGCTTCCRGCCTTGGGGACATCCCGTGGCAGTGTGTTCCCCCTCCAGCCCCACGCAGAGGCTGTTTTCTTTCCTCATCGTTATTTTTTTGCTTTTGACCTCAGTTGGTTGGCACCCTCAGAGGTCCCTGATGTGGCCATGGGGAAAGCGTGGCTTCTCCAGCCTGTCCCATGGACCATGATGCTGGATCAGCCACCCTGTGCATCACCCCGGAGCTTTGCCACCAGCACTGGGGATGGAGGTCCCCGGCGCGGTGGCCTCGTGGCCGCTGGAGCACGGTGCCTGTTCAAAAGCTGGGCTGCCCCATCGCTGTCTTCCCCGCCGAGTTCCCTTTTTCAGCTGGGGCGCGCAGTTTTTCGGCAACAGTGACCTCTGTCGGCACCGCCGCTGCGGGGCCCAGTGCCACCGGCTTGGCCCCGCCGTCACCCAGCTGCATCCCACACAYTCATCACGTGCCGGCGCCTGCCGCYTCTCTCCCTCTTCCCATCTTYGGCACAAATGGGGAAATTACTTGGGTAGAGGGGGCAAATCCTGCCCTCCAAGCATCGCCTCCAGCCCCGGCTGCTCCATAATCGCACGGCAAAGCCCTTGCAGCTACTGCCGGTGTTTCGGGAAGCACGCGTGCTGGGAGGCAGCTGCCAGCTCTGCTCAGAACCGGAGAAAAGTTACCAAAAGGTCTCCTGAGGACAGCCCAAAAATCGAAAACCCGTCAGGGATTTAAGAACCGCGCAGCCAACCTCCGTGACTCATGTAAATAGAGATATTATAACTGGTGACTAATCCTGGTAGCACTTTCTGTGAATGTTTCATCTCCATTCACGTTTCAAATGAGTATTTTTCACAATTTAAAATAATAATAATAATAATAAAAAATACGGGCAATTTTACAGGAAAGAGGGGAAGGAAGTGTTTTGGCTGCGAAGCGGTGCCGGCGAGCAGGGGCTGCCGGCTTAGTTTTGGCTTAACGGAGGATGCTGAGCTGGTGTGAGTGGTCACCGCTGCTCTGCTCTGCCCTCTGCTTCTCTGTCCGTGAGTCGGCGGTTGCTGCCTGTACCCCTGCCTGCACCCCTGCCTGCTCAGGCAGAGGGGCTTTGCTTCCCGGACGATGCTGCCAGCACCCTTATGGCAGCCTGACGCGTGCCGTGCTGTGCCGCACCGTGCCGTGCTGTGCCGGCGGGCCGAGGGCGGCTCAGCAGTTTGGGGCTGGCTGCAGGTGGCGGCGAGTTTTGGAGGGCTGTGGGGCCGCGGCGGCGGCCGGGRGAGTGACTCAGAGGCGCTTTGGGGCTCTGTGGTTTTGCTTTCATGGTTTTGCTGTGACTTAGCGACTTATTTTTTTGCTCTGCAGGAAGGCAGGTGCCGGCATGCCCAGCACATCGGCCGGCCCGTGGGATCCCGGCCATCCCTCGGGATCCCGGTCAGCTGTTGGGACATTTTGGGGTCGTTGTTTTTGCCCATACTGATTTCTGCAGCTGAATCCCACGGGCGATGCAGGCGGTGGCATCTCACAGCACGTGGTCCCTTRGGACCCCCATCTCCCCGGGGTGTGGCTGCGACAGGGACCGAGCATCCCCGGGGGCACCGCCRGGTGCTCGGTCCCACCGGGAAAATCCGACTCAAAAGGATTTCTCTGCGGGGCTTTGTGCTCCAAAACCACACACCACCAGTGCCCAAAATAAAGGATAAACCCAAACCTTTTGCTGCTGCTTCCTCAAAGGCACCTTCACCCCACGCTCCCCCRGCATCCTGCTCCCTGGCAGCGGGGCTTGGCAGAAAAATGAAGCCAAAGCAGCATTTCCAGGTTTGTTTTCTTTCTTTTTTGCAAATTTTCTTCTCTAGCTGTTTTTTCTTCCACTCCGACCTATGGCGCTGCGGGGGCTGAAGCTCTGTGAATCCAGTGGTTTCCCTGAGCAGCTGGTGCCGGCTGATGCTCGCCCCCTCCCCATGCCACCCTGGTTCCAGCTGGAACRGTTTCCACCCCTTTAGGGCTTCTTATTTTATTTTTAGAAGGAAAATCGGATTTTTGACAATGACAAAAATTTACCAGAAAAAACCCACAACCCCCTTTCTGCAGAAAACTCTGGCTTTCCATAAAGCTCGCAGCTGCACACTGGAAGGGTTTGGGGGTTTCTGGTGAACTGTATTTTGAAGCTGGGCCAGCAAACTGGCTTTTTCCAGGGAGATGCTAATGACTGCCAGCACATTTTCCGTTTTTGTTGCAATATTTGGGGGGCAAGGAGGTGGGAGGGCAGCGGGACGAGTGTTTTCTGACCATGTCTGCATGTGCCAGCCCTCCTCCTCCTCCTCCTGCCCGTAGGATGCTGGTGGGGTGATTTCTTCCACCATCCCTCCAGGCAGGACATTTCCCACCGGCTCGCGCTCTGTTGGGGCGACCTCCAGGGATGGCTCCAGGGAGCGTTGGGTAGAGGACCACCCATTCCCTTGATTTTGGAGTAATATCCAAGCATTAGGGGCCACRGCACAGCGGTAGCCGGCGTCGGGCTCCGCCGCCTCCAGACCTCCGCAGCTTCTGAGTTCATTTGGGGGCTCGTGATCCCTCGAGGCCCAGCCAAGTTGGCCACAAAACAACACGCCGCTTCCAGCGCCGGGCTCCCGCGGCCACATACTGAAATAATTAAGGAGGAGGGATCGTGCGCCGGTCCCTCACCCCGCTTCCCCCTGTGCTTGCGCAGCGCCTGCCGGCTGCCCCAGCCCTTCGGGGCAGGGGAAAGCCAAAAGCTCCCGGTGAGAGCGGGAGCCGGCAGCATTGGTGCTTTAGTGCAGATAAATTCATCTATAAAGAGTGTGAGGCTTGGTGATGGGATGTGAAACAGCCCAAGGGGTCTGCAGGGATGGAGCAGTTCAAAACACCATGGGGCAACGCATAGAAATATGTAATTAACCTTTGAGTTCCCCCCACGTATTACAACAAGCATCATCACCGCAGCCAGCGTCTTTTACGGGCTGTTGCTGCAAGGGAGCGGCTGCCGACATCTCAGCGCGGGTGCCTTTTGCTTCTCATATGAGAAATCGGTGAAAGCCACAGATGAGAACACAAAGGGGCTGCTGTTTTGGTGTTTTTCCCTGGCCTGCGGGCACTCACGCTCATCAGATAAGCCGGAGCATCGGCCATCGGCCATCGGCCATCCCCGCGACGGCTCCCTCGGGCACGGCTGGCGGCGAGCGAGCGGCGGGTTCGCCCCGGCGCTGCGGCTGCATGGGTTGCCAGCGAAGCGACTGCGGCGAAGCTGAGGTTAGGAGCTGGCGATGACAGYGCTGGAAGGGTTAAAGCCACCACTGAGCAGATGCACTGGCTGGAGGCGTCGAGGGACCGACCTCGTGGATGCTCCCTGGGATGCTCGGCCGGAGCCCCGGCGAGGCTCCGGCAGGGAGGCATGGCTACGGGGCACCCGGCGTTGCCAAACCCCGCCAGATCCGAGCCGCTGCTGCAGCCGCTCTGGTGTCGTAAACCCGTTTTTTAAATAGCATGAATTTGCAAAAGGCTGATTAAAGCAGCCTCCGTGTTACCCCCTCCTGGGGCTGTTTGCCACCGCCTGACTCATCTCTGAACTCCAGCTGAATCAGGGAGCAAAAACCTGCCGGTAAGCCATTTTTGGGTCGGTTCATTTTCTTGAAACACATAAGAACCATACTCCTGGCCACACCGAAATAATGCAAAACAGAAATTGAGCGTGAAAAAACAGGGCGGGGGACACAAGCAGGGTGACAGCCACCGCCCCGCAGCCGGAGAGAGGAAAAGGGTCCCTTAGCTGGGGAGGGAAAGGCCTTGGAGCAGGTGAGCATCTCGGATGGGTGCTTGCCGGAGCTGTTCCCTGGGAAACGGGGACGGTTTCCATCACCCCCGTGGCAGCCAGCAGCCTTTCCCACGAGGTTTGCAGAGAGGTCACGGCTTTTTTTAGCCCATCTGATGGGGATGGGGGGGTAAAAATGGAGCGCTTCCCAGCAGACAGGCTGGAAGAGCATCCAGGTGCCTGAGAGCATGGGGATGCATCGCCTGGCTGAAAGACCGGAGGGTCGGGGGCCACTCGGCAGAGCCCCCCACCACCCCCCCGGGACAGTGGATTTTGATGCCTGCATCTCATCCCAGCTCCCTGCTGCCACCGCAGTCTCCGTGGCTTTGGCTGCAAGCCCTGGGAAACGAGACCTTTCCCAGCAAAGGCCCTTTCCGATGAGAAAAAACCCCCAAGCCTTTCCCGGTGGGTGTAGCCGGCTGCTTCTGGGGAAGCGGGAGCACCCGTCAGCTGTGGGAAAATCTCCCTTCCCCGCATCTCGGCAGCGGGTGACGGGGCCATATAAACCTGCCGGCACATCTTGGGCCGGGAGCTGCGGCAAGGAGAGGCCAGGTAGGATGTCGGATGGATGTGTTATKGTCCGAGAGGTGCAGGGGATCCGCGCACGGCTTTCGGTGCTGGCGTGGGAAACTGCTGTGCGTGGGGTTTGGTAGGGGAGGATACGCCTGCGCCCGGGAAGTGGGGGGCTCTGCGCCCAGAGGGTGAAGTGCAGACTCTGCACTTGTAGGGGCTGCGATTTGCCCTGGCTGATGGACTTTTTATCTGCCCTAAGGACACGTGCTGTCCTTTACCCAGTACGGACCGCTCTCGCAGCCCAGGGAAGGATGCTAAAGCCTAGCTTTCCTCTGGTTCCCCGACATTCCCCCCATTATTTCCGTTAATGCTTAATATTTAAGCGTTAATGGCATTCAGGCAGAAACCTTGCAGGTTTGGGCTGTGGGCTTTCCCCTGAGAAGCTGATATCAAACCCTTGTCATTAAATACCCGTAAAAGGGGAAGCATGGGATGCGAAGGGATGAATCCCTGGAGCAAAGTGTCCGTGGTTGAGCATCCTGCCCCAAGCGCACGTCGCCAGCATCCGATGCGGCACGAAGCCTTCGCCAATTGCCACCCTGAGGCACAAAACCGCGCCGGCGTAAACCTGGAGGCAACGGAGTGAAACGTCCACGCGCGGGGTCCCGCTCTGGTCCTGTGTCCGGCATTCCCRTTACCTCTAACGAAGATCTCGTTTCTCCACAGGTGATTCCCTGGCCCTTYGCTGAAACGCAAGAAACAGAAGAGTTTTTTCAAGCAGCATAAATGAAAAAAAGCCTCTTTTTCCCCAGGGCAGCGGGGCCTGCCGGGCTGGCCGGGGGCACTGGAGGAGGGAGCAGCGGGTGAGTCAGCAGGAGCACAGCTGGGAGTAGGGACCGAGGTGGGGGCTGGGTTCTTTTTCCCATCCTAATTATTTTGGTCATTGCTTAATKGTGGGAAATAAGTGACATTTGTGCCTGTGCAGCCAGCACTTTTGTTTTTTTTTTAACCCATTCCCRTGAAAACATACCCAGCTCTGACGTTTCCTCTCCCCATCGCAGGCGCTGGCTCCGGAGGATGCGGGGATGGAGCTGCGGTTCGGGTGAGTGCCTCCGTGGGACRGGCAGCATGGCTTTGGGATGGTGGTTGGGGGTGCCCAGGGCACCCCGCAAGGCACCAAGCTGAGGGGGATGGCCCGGATGGGGAACCCACCCATGCAGGAGCTCCTTACCTTCGAAGCCCTGGGTGCCTGGCCGGGGAGGGGGCTGCGGGTGCTGCCGGGACCCTGCAGCCCAGGGGTCCCTCTGAGAGCATCACTGGCTCGGCTCCACTGCTGGAAACTTGTGTTTTTTTGAGGCTGTGCAGTTCCAGTAAATGAAAGCGGGGCTGCCGCATCGCAGGCCACGTGACGAGGGTTTTTGGTAATTTGGCACCCATTTGACGAAGAAGAAGAAAGGAAAAACCCCACGGAGCAGTGGGGCGGCGGGAGGTGCTGTGCTTTGCGTGGGCTCGCCGGCCAAAAATGAGTCAGCAGCGAGCGTGGCTGCTGCAGGAGAGGGGAGAGCAGTGTGCCCTGAGATGCTCTTCCCCTTCTGCCACCGTCTTTGCCGGTGTTGGTGGTGCTGGTGGTGGTGGTGATGGTGCTGGTGCTGCTGGTAGTGGTGATGGTGGTGGTGCTGGTGGTGCTGGTGCTGCACGGGGCTGTGCAGGGATGCAGCATCTCACCCAGGCATCAGCTTTCGCCTCTGCCGCGATCTCCTCCGCTCCTCCTGCGGAGAAGCAGCCCGGGGCTGGAGGCAGCTGCACCCAGGCAGCTGCATGGGTGCAAGTGGGGGTGCCCATCCCCGTGGCCTTTGGGTAGCCCCAGTTTTCTCTCACCGGGAAGCRCCCAGGTGTCCCCGTGCCTGTGTGGCAAAGGAAGAAAAATGATTTTTGAACCCAGGCGCGTGTTAATCACGGCATCCTTAAACCAACCACAAAACCCGCTTTTAAGCCTGAGCGCGCGGTTGTGTTGTGCTGACAAAAGGGGTTAATGGTGCCTGCAGGACTAAAGCGCCGTGTCCGTCTTTCAGCTTCCCCATCGCTCGGCTCTGGGGTCACAGGGGGGTACAGCTCCGGCCGGGGTCTCCATCACCCGAGTCACACCACAGCCCCAGGGCTGGGCACGGGTTGGTGATGCCAGGTATCCAAACCCAAAATTTCCTGGGAATTTCAGCTCAACGGGGAATTAAAAAAAAAAAAACCAACTCTGAATTAGAGCAAACCTGAGTATTTTTTAAATCCCTGGTTCCCGTGGGGCTGTAGCAGAGGTGCCCGGGGGGGCTGTGGGGACGAGGGCTGTGCCTGAGGCTGGGCAGAAAAAAGCGTGGTCATGGCCGAGGTGGAGAAACAGGAACTGTTCCTTCGTGGGAACTTACAGGGAAATTGGTTTAAAGAACTGAGACGAGCCAAAGGACTAAACCCAGGCAGGATGTCAAGTCTCAAGATGAAAACACGAGCAGCCCCGGCTGTGGCTGCCTCCCTGCCCGCTCCAAGCAGAGCCGGGGGCTCAGGGCTGTATCCAGCCCCAATTTGGATACCTCCAAGGATGCCAAGTCCCTATTTTGTATTGCTGGGTTTATTGCTGGGGCCATTGCCAGCGCCGGGCAACGGCTCGCCCTGCTGCCCTCTTCTCTGGGCTTGTAACCGCCCGTAAAGGCATCGGCACGGCTTTGGCTCGCCGTGCTGGAGAGCATCGCCGGGAGCCGTGCAGGGATGCAGGGAGCTGACTCCGGCTGGAAACCGCCTGCCCGCACCACCGTGCATCCCCGGCATGTGCCGCCGTGCATCCCTGGCACGGCAGCTGCCCGCCTCTGCTGGGGGCCCGGTGCCCGTCCCCTCCCCCGCCACCCGTCCCCTCCGCTGCCCCCCGGTGGCACGGCGGCGGCGGAGGAAAGAGCTCGTACCACGCCATTTGTCGCGCCTCGAAACCGAAACTAATGCTCACCGTAGGCGGGGATTTCTCTCCGAGCGTCAAAGCGGTGCTCCAGCCCGGCCCCCGCCGACGCGCTGCCTGCGCCCCTGCCCGCAAGCCAGCCGGCAGGCAGGAGGCGGCCGGGTGGGAAGGGTGGCTGCGGCCCCGCTGCCCACCCAGCCGCTCTCCCCCCACCACCGTGCTGGGCTTCCCGGGGGGCTCCGGCCGGGAAGGGGTGCGCTCTGTGGCTTTCCAGCAGTTTGGGGTCTTCCAGATTTTAGAGATTTATTTAAAAAAAAAAAAAAATATTTGCCACTTGGGACCAAATCCCGGGATGAAGGTGCCCCTCCCCGTACTTGCTGGGCTCTTCGACCGCACGCATGGCATGAAAATAAGGCAGGTCTGTTCCCTGACTGTTGCACTGCTTTGAGCAATTGCTAAATATATTTCTTTCTACCCATGTAGAAAATTTTCTGTATTTTCATAATATTATTTCATGCCGTATTTTCAAAACTCACATTTATCAACCAGGTCTGTGGCAGATTTGATGGTCTGGTATCCAGGGACATCAATAATTTCATTCCTACTCAGAGTATTTGTTTTTAAATGTAATAAAATTCACATTTATAGCAATGACAGTCACTGTAGCCAGTGGCGGGCAGCTGACGTCTCCTCTTGTGTGCATCAGAAATTTGGTCACTAGAAAAATCAGGACGTCCAAGTGGCGCTGCCTTGTTTGAAAAGTGTGGGTCCCAGCACAACACTGGTATGTTTTGTAGTCATCTTTTTAAGTATGTATGTCATCTTCATCAACAGAAATTGCTGTTTGCAAGCAGGGCTGGGGATTGTCAGAGATTCCTGGTAAAGAAAAGCAGAAAATACTCCGTTTTTTTGCGCCGGGTGCCGCTCGCAGCGTTAGGCGGGGGGAAGAAGCGCACTTTCCCACACCGGCTGTGCCGCGGTGCTCCCCCTTCGCTCACCCCCCATGGAAAGGAATTCCCAAAGCACCACAGCAAGTCATTCCTGAAGCGACTCAGTGGYAGAACTTTGCAAAACCCCCAAAGCACTTCTTTTACTTTCATTATCACTTGYGAAATAAAATCAGGCACACGATGCACATGATTCAGCAAAGCCCGGCCGGCTCCGGCTGCTCATCCTCCTGCCAGTCAGAGATCAGTCCCGCGTCCTCCGCGCTCGAAAATCCCAAAATGGGGAAAGACGGAGGGACGCAGAGCATAAAATCTGGGGTTTCCTGCAGGAAATKTATTGCTCTTTGGTGAATTTACACAGGCTGTGAAACCTGTTTGAAGCGGTGCACTGTGCTGGATTATTGCCTTCATTTTCTGATCGATATCTGGATTATTCCCTTCATTTTTTTATACATATGTTCTGACAGAAGTATTTTCTGATGCACATATTTTCTGYTATATATATTTTTAAATGGTGGGGGAAGGCGGTGAATCTTCTTTGGATGCATTTGCCTGGTTCACCTCACTTGTAGCAGACTCTCAGATTTTAATTTTCTTTTTTTTTCCCCCATTGGTTTTGATAACACACAGCTACACGAGCTATTTTCTCCTGACGAAAGCCTTGAAATCAGGGGCTTTGAACAGCATGTTAGTGCGCTTAGAAAAAATGTGCAGCAGCAGCTTAGAYGTGAGAAAGTTTCAATTATTCCTGTTTAAAGTTATGCTTCATTAGTCCTGGCTTCTGTTGCAACCTCTGGTCCAAATACTGTCATTAAATAAAACAATCAGGCGTTTTTCATGTGCAAAGGTAGCAGATGTCCTTATAAATAGATGTATAAATTAAACCAGTTGGGGTTTCAATTTAAAAAAAAAAAAGGATTATTTTGAAAAATAAAARGCGGGGAAAAAAGGAGGGAAAGCCGCTTTGGGTTCATTTGCTGGGGTTTGGGGTCTGGGTTTTGAAAAACTCCCTTTTCCAGCACTTTCTGCGCGGGGCAGTTCCCGCCGAGGGCTGCAGGGGGGGTTGGTAAGAAGGAAATGGCCCGGCCCGCAGCCGCGCAGCGCCGGGGAGACGCTCCGTGCCGCTCCGCGCYGYTCCGCGCCGTTCCGCGCCGCACCGCCCGCGGGGAGCGCTCCGGACCCGCTCCCTGCGCCGCAGCTGAGCCGCGCACCAGCGTCTCCGCCAGCCCCCCCTCCAGCCCCCCCCCAATATCTTCAATAKCGTCAATATTTTTGCCACTTTCAACATTTTCAGCATTTAAAATATTTTCTAAAATTGTCAACATTTTCAACATTTTAAATATTTTTTCCTATTTTTAACATTTTCTGTATTTTTTAATATTTTAAACATTTTAAACATTTTTTACTWTTTTTAACATTCAATATTTCCAATATTTGCAGTATTTTCAATATTTTTTAATATTTTAAATATTTTCAACATTTTCAACATTTTAAATATTTTTTATTTTTAACATTTGCAATATTTGCGATATTTTATAATATTTTCAATATTTTCAACGTTTTGAATATGTTTTAATATTTTCAACATTTTCATCATTTGCAAGACATCTTTAATATTTCCAGCATTTTCATTATTTTCCCACCGCAGCAGCAGCAGGAAGGAGCCGCCCGCTGCCCGGCGCTGCTGCTGAAATGCAGCCGCATGCCCAGCTGGGCTGGGAAGCGCGGAGCCCAGCCGGCAGCAGGGATGGGGTGGCAGGGCAGAGCCCCTCCAAACCTCGCCCTGGCCTGTCCCAGCACCCCGGCTCACCCCAGGCTGGCTTGAACCTCAGCTTAACCATTGTGGCTGTTAAAATAGAAGGAAAATTGGGAAACAGGAGGGCCAGGTGAGCCCAGGTGAGCCGCTGGCAGCACTGCACACATCGCCCGCCCCGACGCAGTCACGCTTCATGGTGCCAACGGAGCGCTCCTCTTGTTAGGAGCTTTTCACTGATTGCGCTCTTACTCATTAGCAAAGATGCCGYGCACCCACGGTACCAAGGCTTTGACATCAGCGTTTCTTTAGGTTTCGGTGGTTGTTGGGCGTGGGGCGAGGTTTGGTGCTGGCCGGTGCCGGYGCTCTCGCCGGCAGCCTCCTGCGCATCCCCTGCGCCTGACGCAGCCGCGCTGGGTTCTGGTACAGCTATTTCTCGAGCCCCGGAGCCTTTTTAAAGCCCTGTGAGAGAGGGAGGGGGACRGGGTGTCACCCTTGACACCCCGCTGAGGTGAATGGGGTGCTTTCGAGGTAGCTGCCAGCCATCCTCCATGCTACGTGTTAATATTTTCTGCGCTTGAGGTCTTTTCCAACCGTAATGATTCTATGATTCTACGATTCTATGATTTTTTGTTAGCAGAGTCGAGCTGATGGCTCAGGATTCCTCGGGTCCAAATTCCCAGCTGGCATCCCAAAATACTTGCCCCTCTCTTGCCCCCGCGTCCTTCTGGGGCTGCCCGGGAGGTTGATGTCTCTCTTGGTGTATAAAAGCCCTTTGTTAAATGTGGGTGCCCAGAGGACCACTGGCACTGCCGGGGTTTGCAGGGATGGGAGCCCTGGAAATGGAAGCGTGGGCTGTTTGCTCGGCCCACGTGAGCTGCACCGTTGTTCTCCTCACACGCCGAAGTGATGCTCCACTGGGAAAAGCGGTGCCGACCCGGCTCGCGGGCGAGASCGGGAGGGTGAGGGCTCAGCACCTGCTTGAGGCAGAGGGGTGGGGTGGCTTGCTGCAAGGGTTTTCTGCTGGCGGCGATGTTACCCTGCGATCGTAACAAATCCGGGTGGAAAGAGGGCAGGGAGCCCCGGTCCCCACCTGACAGAAGTGATTTGTAGCTTCCAGCAGCTCAGCCGGCGCAGCAGAAGTGCTGAGCAAGCGCTTTTTTGCAGGAGCTGAAGCAAGGGAGGGCTCCAGAYCCGCGCTGGCACCGGGGGCTTTGGGGAGGGCGAGCTTTGCGGGCCCCCCGCCGGCTCGCCCCTGGGCTAGAGGTGGCCCCCCACACACTGGCCATTGCCCCGCTCTCCCATCTGCCAGATGGGGGAGGCGCCGGGGTTTGGGGAGCGGGGCCCAGCGCAGCGCACGCCTCCCAGCGATGCTCTATAATGGGCTGTGGTTTGACCCCAAGTGGGAGGGTTTAGCCTGATACACCATTTATTTGCATAGCCTTGGCTGAAATGAGTGTTTCAGGCCGGTGTCCCGGGGCTCGGCATCCCAAACGCCCACCAGAGCCAGGTCGTCGCCAGGGCGTTTCAGACAGGGCGGTGGGGAGGCGGCTGCCCGCACCCATTATCACTGCACCAGTTGTTATCACCGCGCCTGTTATCACCGCGCCCATTATTGCCGCACACATCACGGCTGGCGCAAGGCGTCGGCGGGGCTGGCAGCGCCAGGGGTCCCCCACCCCCWGCCCCAAAGTTCCCCCAAAGGGCCCAGGCTCTTGGGAGCATCGTCACCCTCTTCCCGAAAGCTCCCACCACTGAGGCAGGCTGCGAGCCCTGTGGGATAGGGAGCACATCCCTGTGCTGGGACGGGGCGCAGGAGGGGTGCTGGGGGTGCAGGAGGGGTGCCAGGGGTGCGGGAGCGATGCTGGGGGTGTGGGAGGGATGCTGGGGATGCGGGAGGGATGCCGGGGGTGCGGAAGGGATGCTGAGGCTGTGGGAAGGATGCTGGGGGTGCAGGAGGGATGCCGGGGCTGTGGGAGGGATGCTGGGGGTTCGGGAGGGGTGCCAGGGCTGTGGGAGGGATGCTGGGGGTTCGGGAGGGGTGCCGGGGCTGTGGGAGGGTTGCTGGGGGTGTGGGAGGTATGTCACTGAACACAAAGCTGTGGCTGCACGTCTCAAGGTTTTTGGCACTTCAGGAGCTCAGAGGTGCTGCTGGACGGGAGGGTTTCAAAGCTGATTTTGTATTTCCTTGAGCTCAGTCCGGTTCGTGATGGCTGGCYGGCGCTGCCGCCGTACAGCAGGTGTTTGCCGGGACATGGGGAGACCCGATGGGGAGCCCGTGCCGGCTGACGGCAAGGGCCGCCCAGCGCGTGCCGCTACACAGACTGACTCTGCCGGCACCGATTTGTGCTCTAAAAGCGTATTTTCGCTGCCTGTGCGCTAGAGATGTCGAGTGATCTCAGAATGACTCAGAAAAGAGGGAATAGGCTTGCCGAAAGAAACCACCGGGCTGTACAGCCAGGGCAGGGCGCTCACCGGCGGCTCCCCACGATGCGAGGGCCAGCCGGCAGCAGGCACGGCACCGGCAGCGGCCCCAGCCGCCGGGTCCCTCCTCTTGCCTCGCAGGGATCAGACAACACCTTCTCACCCTCTTTTTTTTTTTGGAAAGCAAAGAATTCGGTGCTTGCAAGCAAATACATGCATTGTAAACAAATGCAAACCTTGCAAATAAATGCAAGCATTGCAAAGAAATACAAGCATTGCAAACAAATACAAGCATTGCAAAGGAATACAATATTGCAAAGAAATACAAACCTTGCAAACAAATGCAAGCCTTGCAAATAAGTACAGGTACGCTTGTATTTGACGTGTACCATTGCGGTGCCAAGCAAATGAGCAAAGCACCATGGCTGGCAGCAGGGGAGCAGCCACAACCGCAGCTTTGGGTTGGTTTTTTGGGGTTGTTTTTTTCTTGAGCTGTGCCTGGCTTTTTGGGCTGGAATGTAAGGAAATGGATGCAACTCCCTTATCTTATGCATGCCTGTGAGTTAATTCCTTGCTCCTCCCGATGGCCCCTATTTGTCCTGTCTGGTGAGTAATGAGATGGGGAGATAGTAAAAAGCTTTTCTCGATTTAAGCCGGGCCTGAGGAGGAGCTTTGGTGGCAGCTCCCATGTGGGGCTCGGCATGGGTAACACGTGAGGCCACCACGCTCGGCGAGCCTCGCTTAAATGTCAGGGACCTCACAAACACCGCGAGCGCCTTCTCTCACCATCCCCAAAGGTTTTTTAAAATATATATTTTTATGTAAATACATTCTTGTCAAACCACAAGCTGTTTCTCAGTTTTGTTTTCAGCGAGCTTTGATGAAAAGATTGGCATCTCCTGGCTCAGGTGGCAAGAGGCTGAGCCGGGCGACGTGCTGGGGATGCCGGCAGCACCCAGGCGGGATGCAGCCCCAAAGGGAATCAAGTCTCCCGGTCATCCTGCCGCAGCAGGGATGGGGTTTCCCTTGGCACCCCTCCTTGCTGGGGGCCAGGGAGCAGAGAACTCCCGTTTTCTGCTCTCCAGGCTTAGGTTTTGCCCAGCACATCACAGTGACCAGCCCTTAAAACTCCTCCTGAGGCTCGTTTATTAGTACTTTTTTTTTTTTTTAGATTAATTTTCAGAGAGGCAAATTGCCAAACCCTCCTGAAAGTCCCCGTATGATTTTCCAGGTGGGTTTCATTTTCAAGCCAGCTGTTACGATTTTACCGACTTCGGGTAAAACCCATCTCTCACCAAGGTAGGAGGCGATCTCCCCCAGACAGACCGAGCATCATTTGAAAAATGATGATGGAGCAAAATCAGATCAACCACAATTTTTTTTTCCCCCCCATCTTCTTTCGTCCGGCTGCCCAGAGGATGCTCGAATGGCAGCAAAACRGTGTGTGTTTGCAGAGGGGGAGCCTGCAGCCCACGGCCGCCTAGAAATGCTGATAAACGAGTGGCTGAAATTGCCCAAGATTCTGGTTTCTTCACGTGTGGTAAATGGTGTAGTAAAAGCCTGGTGCGTAGCCCAATTTCAGGGCACTCTCTGTGTTTCACTCTTTCCACATGAGTCAAACTAAAATGATTTTTTCTCAATCTTAAAAGTGGGGTTAATGCTCCCCTTCCCTGAGCGGCAAATATTACTGCGATCGACGGGGTGTTTAATCATGCTGCAGAGAAATGAATGAGTCAAAATATCAATTTATCGAACCCTCCCTATTTTAGCTGCTTTTTGACTCCGGTTTTAAAATGGTGACGTGGAGGGAGAGGGGGGAGCGTTTGACTTGAACAGCAGTGGGACGAAAATAGTGAAGTGGAAATTCACCTTCAGCTCGACATCCAGCCCTCCGCGGGCGAGATTTTAAATTAAATATCTTGATAAGTGATTCTTTGCCTGGCTGATGCTATTCCAGCTCAGTGTGCCCAGCTCCATCCTCTGCCCRGGGGGCAAAGGCGTGGGGAGGGGGCAGTGGCTGCAGGGGGTGACTGGGGTGCCGGGTGGGTTTTTTTGGGGTGCTTTTGGTCATTATTTCTCGGTGCTAAATAGAGGAAGAATAAGTTTCAAACCAAGCGTGTTTTGTTTTGTCACAGGAAGTGGRGAGAGCATTGGGAGAGCCCTGAGAGATTGACTTTAAAATATAAATATATATATATATTTATATATATATTCTGGCCAAAAAACATGATGTATTTGTGTCCGTCGTAAATAGGGGGTAAATTTGGATGGGGGGGGAGCGGGGYGGCAGGACCCCCCTCCCCAGGCATCCCGGGGGCAGAGGCTCGGGGCTGCGGTGGTCCAGCGGAGGAAGGCAGCCCTTCCTGGGGGGGCAGCCGGCAGCCGTGCCCCGCACCAGGGAGGCCAAAATTGTGGCCAGCTCCCGGCGAGGGGCGAGTGCCCCTTCTGCACCTCCGCTTTGGGAAACCGTTTGAGCTTTTTTTCGGGCAGGGCTTGGGCTCCGGCGCTGACGGCAGCGGCAGCCTCAGGAAAAGGAGCTGGGTTTCACAATGTCTCATTCCTCCCCCAGCCGGGCTGCCCTGCCAGGCATGCTAATTCTTTGAAAAACCCCAAAATTGGTTATTTCAAAGCCGGGGGTTCGCCGGGGACGCAGCGCATCACTTCCCTCTCCGGCAGCCCCGGAGAGCATCGCGCTGCCCTGGCCATAAACCCTGCCGAACCAGGGTGGGGGACGGCCGCGAGCCTTTCCTTTCTAACCACCCCCAAAAAAATGCCAAATTTCAGCCCCCCTGGTCCCCGAGGGCTGGTGGTGGCCAAAATCAGCTCCCACACTCCAGCATTGCTCTCTGAGCCCGTCGGGCACTTGCATGACTTTCATTTTATTTTTTAAATATGCCTTCATCCTGCGGTATTAATTTGCTTTTTTGGTTTCGCTATTAATATTGAAGAGGTGCTAGATTGGCGGCATTTGTTTTCGGTGGTAAATAACAGCTCAACTGATTTAATCCACGCYGTGCTTAGAAAAGGAGGGCTCGGCCAGGATGGCTGGGATGGCTTCGTGCCGATGGCTGGGAAAATACGGCGGAAAACGCTGTTTGGCATCGGGAAAAATCCAATGGGTTATGTAGGGATGGGTTTGGCTTCTGCTGGGATGGGGAGATGCAAATAATTCAAATTAAATTGAGGATGCTGAGACAGGGCAGGGGGGTGGGCTGGGGCTGGCTCGGGGCTGCCCATCGCTGCCCTGGGGCTTGTCCCTGCCTTTGGGACAAAAATTCGACCAAATGATCATTTTGGGGTTAAATCTGCCCTTTTTCTCGTTGCGCTGTGGCTTTTCTCTGCCTGTATTCAAGGCTGTACCGTCGCTGAAAGGTTGCAAACAGTTTTGGGAACAAGATGTCTGCCTAAAGCATGACAGAATTGGCCACAAATTACAGATGAGACTGATAACAAAAGCCAACAACATAAAATATGTAGAAAAACAACACGTTAAAGGCTACAAGACCACTGAAGGGCTTTTTTGTGTGTTTTTTAACCAGCTCTCTCACGATGGAAGTGAAAACACATGAAAAGAGAAATGCCTTTTTTTTTTTCTCTTCTCTCTTAAATCAGATGCTCCCTCACCAAACCGTGGCTGAAGCTGGTGGCCGGGCTGCTGCCGGGCAGGGCAGCGCTGCCGGCACCTCCCGGGCTGCACCATCCCCCCAGAGCCCAGTGACTTTTAAAGCTTCATTTTTTGCAGCCAACGAGGGCAGTTGAATGCTTGGTTTGTTTTTTTTTTTTTTTAACCTTAAATATATTTCCCATGCAGCACGCTGGTAACTCAGTTTTTTTCTCAAAGCAAAGGGGAAAACAGCCTGCAGCTACCTGCTGGGGGGGAGTTTTCTTTGTTTGAATAAATCAGGCTTAGCTCAGAAATTAGGATGAGGTTTTTGTTTTTGTTCTACTTATTTAATCTTTGTTTTTATAAATAAATACAAATAACTCAAACTGAAACTCGATGGCTTTGGTGATAATAAAAGAGCAGCCCTGGGGAAATTTTCTTCATTAACATGTTCTTTCACAGCCCACACTCGGGGTTTCGGTAGGAAAACTGCTTAACCTTTTCAGCAGCAGAAGCAAATGCTTTTTGAAGTCCGGGCACGCTAAAAGCCGGGGTTCGCATTGCAAAGCTGGTTGCGCATCGCCGGGCTTTGCCTTTATTTTAGGGGCCGTGAGTGGAGAAGAAATTATCTCTTCCCCCAGCAGCACAGGGTCTCCTCACCCTCTCTCCCCTCAATTCTTCCCTTTTCCCCATGCCAGGAGGGAAACCATAAAAAACCCCAAGAAAATATTAAAAAAAACCCTGACTGCTTCTTTTTTTATTGTTTTTTTTGTCTTGCGGGACAGCTCTGTGCTCTACCAGCTCTCTTACAACATACTAGTTTTTAGTATTTGCAGCTCACTTCCTGTATGAGGTTAGTTTGTTTATCATAAAAACCCTATTTTTAAACCCATTTCTGCCAATAAGTAATTTGAATGTTAATGTCAAGGCGCTCGTGGCCGTTCCCCTGCCCCGTCCCGGTTGACGGGAGGGCCCTGCCGCCACTGCCGGCCCCRGGAGGGACAGGCGCTGGGGTGCCGTGCCACCAGCGCACCCCGGGGTCCGGGGACCCCAGCACCCCCGTGTCCCCTGCCCCACGTCTCCTCCTCCAACGCACAGGGGGTTTATTTGTTTTAGAAAAAAAAAGACGGATTTCAGAAAAATCCTGTATTTTCTTACCATGGGGCCACGCGCAGCCATCCCGCGGCTGCAGCGATGGCGCGGGGATGCGCCGGGATGCGGTGAGGCAGAGACGTGGCTCTCGTTGCCCTTCCCCTTCACTCTTGCTCCTGTGCTCTCCGCATCCCTCCTCGCATGCCATCCTCCAGCCTGCGCTGTTACAGGGACACCAATTAGAGCCAATTAGCGCCGTGTGCATTCCCCCTTAGGGAATGGCTATCGCGCTGTCTTCTGACTTTATTTCCCCTAATTAATATCCAAGGTAATTATGTCTTGTCAAAAAATCTTTCGCTTGGTGCATGACGTCCATAATTGCGCCAAGATGAAGCATGGTTTAATTAGCGGCAGCCCACCAGGCTGGGAAGTGAAGGCTGCCCACATGCCCTCCCAGGAAAATTAACATATGAGCCCATCAAAACGCCAGAGAGGAGAAATTCATCAAATTGGGGAAGAAAAGGCCCCGTATCCCCATGAGGGTCCCTGCCCTTGCCCAGCCCCAGCCCCAAGGAGCAATGCAGCACCGAGCAAGCCATTGCTGCACCAGCCAAGGTCTTCTTGGCTCCATAGGCCCAGTCTTTGTAGGTGCGGTGGTGTCACCAGCAGGAATAACCCATTAGTCTCACTTTTATAGGATAGCTTAAGCATTGCAGGTCTTAATTTTAAAACTCCCCAGAAAAGACCCAGAATAGGTTTGGCATGCTGGGGAAGGGCAGCAGAAGGTGGGTAAGTGGCTTGCAGGCACCTTGCTGGTGGGCAGCGGGAAGGTCCCCACAGTCCTACCATCCTTGGGCTTGTCTTACACCGTATAAATATATGTCCAGCCCTGTTATAGCATCTATAATGCCCCCTTATTGCTTCTAGGGACCTCCCTGGCCACGCGCTGGGGCAGCCTGAGCAACCCTGCCTGCAGCCAGCGGCTTCCCATCCCCGTCTACGCTGGGTTTGACCAGAGGAGAGGTCAACCATCCTAGAACCTGCCAGAAACACAAGAAAACCCGCTGGAAACAGTGAGCTTTGTTGCAATATGAAAATCAAATGCAAAGCTTGGTGGGTATTTTTAGCTGTTTAAGGCTGAACAGGTGTTTGAAAGGTCAGATGCGAGTCATTGGAAAAAAAAAAAAAATATATATATTGAGAGCCTGGCAGCATGGCGTTGTCATTCCCGTGACACTGGATGGCTTCGGCGTGGCATCCATTGGCTGTTCGGCTCTGCTGAAGCTGCGGTGTCCAGCCCATGTCTGATGGGTGCTTTGGCTTGTGTCCCCCCCCCCCAAGCCCCCCCTGCGAGTGCAACACACAACATTAGCACCCAACTGGGGATCTCATCATTGGCTTTGGTTGCTCGTCGTTCCCAAGGCAGGCAGGGGTTAAGGGATGGGGGAATGTCCTGGGTTGGTTTGGTGCTGGTCTGGCCGGGCTGAGGTCTTGTGTGTCCTCAACAGTGTGTGCACAAGGCAGTCATGAGTGTTTGGGGAGGGGGCACGTGTAGAAAGGCTTCCTTCCGATGGACGCAGGGCTCTGTGGCGGTGAGGCTTTCAGATGGCTTTTTCCATGAGTAAATTTTTTTTTTCCTTTTCAAGGAATAAAGGAAGTTTGCCAACCTTAAAACAAAATTGCATGTGGTTTTAATTAGTTACTAAAGCAAAAATTTAAGACCACAGAAAAAAAGGGCCTGTTTCTTGGAGAGGACCCATATGATGTGTCTTTGGTGGACATGGGCCATGACCACCTTGGACTTGGCCATGGCCAACCTGGACCGTGGCCAACCTGAACCTGGCCATGGCCAACCTGGGCCATGACCACCTTTGACTTGGCCATGCCCAACCTGGGCCGTGACCACCTGTGATCTTGGCCACAGCCAACCTGGGCCATGACCATGTTTGACTTGGCTATGGCCAATCTAGACCTGGTGATGGCCAAGCTTGTGCCCAAAGGCGAGATCCTGCCGGCATTCTGCACCGCTGCACGTTGCCGGCGGGACGGTGTTTCTCTTCCCTGTTGTCTCACCAAGGTCACTGGGTTCGGGCAGGCAATGAGCTCCTTCCAACATGAGTCACGGCAAAGATAAATGGAGAGTATGAGATGTGACAACTTGCCTGCACAGGCCGGTGGGCTCCCAAACGCCAAATGGACCAAAGAGCCACGGGCAGAGCAGGGTGGGCAGCTGCCAGAGCCTTGGCTGGGCAATAAAGCCTTTTTTTTGAGATAAAGAAGCCCCCAAAATAGCACCTGAAACCAATAAACTTCCCTTTCAGGAACTTCTGTAATTTGAAACACACACGAGAACAAAAAAAAAAAAAAATCCAGAATTTTTTTTAAGTTGTTTGTCAAGTAGGACTTTTTGGGGTTGTTTTTAAATACATTTCAGCTGGTGGGTGCTGGGGTGCGGGAGTGCTCGGCATGGCGGCATCCGGCACAGGCTGCAGCTTCCCGGGGACTTCGCAATCTGCTTTTCCCCCAATTTCTTCCTGCCTTTCAGCCTTCCCAGCTGACGCACGGTCCCACCGCGTTGCGTCACGCAACCCAAACCCCGGCTGCCCAGCTGGTATTTTGGAAGAAAGCAGCTAAAAATATCCTACCCCCCGTGCCCGGCGCACAGGATGGGCCAGCAGCTCATCTCCTTTGAGCAAAAGAAAAAAATCAAGCACTGAGCCCGCACCCAYGCTTAACGGCTTGGTTTGTGCCTGCGGCATCGCCACAGACCTTCAAAAYGGGAATTAAATGGGATGCCAGGCAAGGAGGGGGGAAAAGCAGTGCCAGCCCTGGGATACGGGTGCTCAGGTGTGGTTATCTCATAAAATATTGGATGCTTCTGCAGGTCCCACCTTCCCCCTGCCGCCCCATTTTTGGTGTGCAATGCTCTCCCTCCCTCCATAACAACCATATCGATCATCTGATTTTGTTTATTAGCCTTTAAAACAATTTATTGAGGTCTTCCAAAAGAATCACGCGTGCCCCGCTCCAAGGGGAGCAACCCAAGCTGTCCCCACGCACCTCAGCTGGCCTGTCCCCGTCCCACGTGCGTTCCTGCCACTCCCCTCTTAATTTAGGGACCTCTGCCTTCACCTCTTACCTGCTCCTTTTATGCCAAAAGCTGTATTGGAGCAACCTCACCAGAATATTGTTCCAAACCGCAGCTGATGCTACCTGCCGTCTATTATCAGTGGTGAAATAAAAGCAAGAGGAGTTAAGTGGGGGACAGGCAGGGCTGGAAGCGTCCCCTCCCTCCTCCCCAGGGCACCTGGCCATCAGGCTGCAGGGATGGCTTTGAGATGGGGGCAGAAATGGGATGGAGGGCCAAGGCAGAAGGAAGGTGGGATGGGAACTTTTATGAGCAGACTTCGATTCAACTTAAAAAGAGTAATAACATAATAACAAAATAATAAAAACAATACTGTAAATTGAAATAAAAATAATATAAAGTAACAAAATAAAAATAATAAAAGAAAATTAAAATAGTAAAATAAAAACACTAAAATTAAAATAATAAAATAAAAATAATGTAAAATAATTAAATTAAATTAAAATAAAATAAACCCCCATGCTTCCCCAAACTTCTTCAATAACTATGAAAACCAACAGGGGACAGGGAGTGCTSTGCAGGCACGAGAGGTGCCCAGCAGTTGGGTTTGAGCCCATTGATGCAGCCCAAGTCTACAGAGCCCCATAAATACATCTGTCCCCATAAATGTGGGGAAAAGAAAGGAAAAAACCCAAACCCCAAAGCCCTCCCAGCTGGGGTGGCAGAGGTGTTGCTTTTGGGTTTGGAAATGCTCAAGGCAGCATCTTGCAAAGCAGCTTCGTTTCACGGACACATTTTAGTGTCCCAGGAACTTCAAAGCACCTCTGAGCAGAAGGAAATGCCGGGTACGCGCCTGCATCCTGGATCTGGGGGAGAACTGGTGATAAACAGGGAGAACTGGTGATAAAGCAGCAAATACCCCCTCCCCAGCCCTTCCTCAGGTGATCAAGCCCCCAAAGAACACAGCACTCATGACAAATAGTTGAAAGTTTTTATTCATATAAAACTCATATTAAGAACATAAAAGATTGCATCTTAAAAAAAAAAAAAAAAGATCTGCAATTATTTACAGCAGTATTGCACAAGTAAAGTGGCAATTACCCTGTCCAAAATTCATCAGTGCAAAACACAAGTAAGCCAGGGAAATTGCAGTAAAAATGCTACAATATGCTGGGTCCTGTGAAACAAGTTAGTGATTCATCAGCACATCGGTGTGCGCTGGGGCGGTACCTGATGTTACAACCGGTCCAGGGAAAGTGGCCGAGATGGAGGAAAAAGTGGCTTTAAAAGGGGGGTGGCAAAAATCACGGGGATGTAGAAGCCAAATTCCCACTGAATTTCACTAATGCTGAAGTCTTTGACGTGCCTAGATCACTACTGGGAAGTGGGACTTAGGCACTTTGAGAAAAAAAAAAAAAAATAATCTCATTATCCTAACCTTATTGGCTGCACTGCCAGGAGAAGACAGTGCTTTGGAAGGTGATCTATCACTTATTGCAGGGGCAGGGAGGAGAGAAGGGGAAACAAAAATCTTTACAGGAACTTAAATAAGCAGAAAATAAATATACAACATTTCTACAAGTTACAGCATTATGGAACAGTAGAGTGCATTAATTACATGGGGGTGGGGGGAAGAATCTACAGTATTTACCAAGTTCAACTCTAAAAAAGTTTAGGAAAAAAAAAAAGTAATTTTTTTTTATTTTTTTTTTTTTACTTATTTATAAGCTGTACAAAACTTACATGAGAGAGGAAAGGAAATACATTGCACACAGATATTTGGCTCAGATGATGAAAATAATATGGTGCCCTACTCTAATAAATACTCAGGTATTTACAGTTATAGAAAAGAGAAGCRTTAACGCAACATGTGAGATCGCCCGGGAATAAATCTGGTTTCCCCGCAACCAAGGAAAAACTCTTCATCGCATTCTTTTGGCAGAACGGAGACCACAGGTTACTCCTAAAATGACCCAGAGCAGTCAACCAACGTGGCTACAATGACCATAATCACTGTTTAAAAACATCATTCTTCCATTGAGAGGCTTTTGGGTTTTTTTCCTCCTAAACCTCACAACTCTACGGGTGCGAAACCTGTTTTTTGGGGGCTTATTTTCCTACACCTAGCTTTTGGCCAGGAATGCCTCCTGCAGAGAAGTCCCAGGCAGACAGTGCCAATACCTTGATTTTTTTCCCTTAACATTTATATAATTGTTTTGTCTCCATCGTTGGCTGGGACAGCCCGGCGGGGAGGACGGGATAAAGTGCTCGGTGTTTCTTTGGTGTACTCCAAGGGACACATTCTGGGCAGTGCGGTGCCGGCGGGCTGCTGTAAGGCTGCGAGACCCGAAAGCACCGTTTCATCCACCGATGATGGATGAAACTCAACTGGGAAAAAAAGCTCATTTGGTTTCCCCCTCTGCTGCCAAATTTTGCATGATTTTTTTCCTTTATCAACAGCCATGCAATTCCRCGCAGGTTCCCAAGGGAAACCCACGGCGGCAGCCTCCCTGCTGGSGTTTTCTACATAAACCCTACAGAAAAAAAAAGTGATGGCTCGAGCACGGCTGGGGCAGCACAGCTACGGTGAGCCAGAACCAAAGGGACGAGGAGCAGGAACYCGCCCTGGCCAACCTCACCAAATATTTTAACCGCTTGCTCTCCACCAGTGCAAAGGTTCCCCCCACACCCTCTCCAAAATACCCTTTCCTAAACATCCCCTGCTCCTGCAACCGATGCTCATCTTGCAGGTCCAAAAAAAAGATAATAAAAAATTTAAAATAAAAATTAAAAATTGCTCCGTAAGCCTCCAGAGGAGTGCAATTGGAGGCATGCAGCCCTGCACCGACACCGCGGCTCTTCGCCTACCCGACAGGCACAGGCAGCCAGTGCATAGAGGTCAGATTGTACAGTTTGTCCATCATTAAAAACACTAATAACCATACATGGCACTCAACAACTTCTCCCTGCATGCATATTGCAGGAAAAAACGCTATTGTGGGCTTGCATTTGGTTGGTTTTTGTTTGTTTGGTTTTTTTTCCTTTTTTTTTTTTTTTTTTTTTTTAATTTTCCTCCTTTTTTTTTTTTTTTAGCCTTTGAAGCCTGTTTCA
>JASVER010000045.1:6821382-6832041 GCA_030449065.1 Oceanodroma leucorhoa | reverse complement strand
GTGCTGGTGAAACCAGAAATAAAACCGCAGCGTTTGGAAGTGGATTTGAGGACCACCCACACCAGCCAGAGGAAAGGGACAGCTCCGGAGGCAGAGAGGGGTACGTTTGTGCATAGATACAGGGGTGGCCAGAGCAGCCACCCCCCCCGAAGCGCCCGCCGTGCAGCAGCCGCCCGCCCGTGAGATGAACCGGAGACCACGGGGGGCCCGAGGAGACAGACCTGCTTCTTCCAACAAGCCCTCGGGGCTCCTCCAGCAAGGCTGCGGGGTCTCCAGGTGGAAGGGGAGATGCCCTGGGACGGCATTGAACGCCCCGTCAGGTCTTCCCAGCRGATGGAGAGCAGTTTGGGAGGAGACATGGCAGTCAGTGGGGAGCGGACCCCACATGGCAAGTCCCTGGGTGGATCCGTACCAGGTCGGCATCCTTTGGCGCCTCTTCCAGCTGCATCCCTCCGCACCAGCATCCGGAGTCTTCACGCTGCCGGTCCTGTCCCGCTCRTCCCCCTGCTCCAGGCTGTTCTGTCCGAACACAGAGAGGATCCGAGGAAAAAAAAAAAAAAATCCAGCGCCTTAAAAACCCTCCTGGGTTCAACAGCAAGGTACAAGCCACGACTTAAAACAGTTCCTGAAGTTATGCAGCAGGAGCTGTCATCTCTGGGTGCAAAGCTGCAGTGTGCTGGGAACTGTTTTCACCTGCCTCCGAGAATCTTTTATTGCTGAATTACTCAGTCACCAACATTATATATTATATATAATATTATACAATACATAAGCGTTTTCACACGTTTTATAGAAAGAATTTCTAAAAAAAAGGCAACCTGGTGGATTGTTTTTTCGTTTGGTTGGTTGGTTGTGGTATTTTGGACCCTGGGAGTCTGACAGTTAAGTCTTGAAATTCAGAGTGTAAAAAAAAAAAAAGATATATATATATAAAAAAATTAAATCAGTCAGCAGGAAATAGGCTATTTGCATGACGCAAATGAAGGTGGATTTGGGGTAGCATTAGGTATTTACAGGTAAAAGAAGTGCTGATTTAAATCCCTCTGGCCTTCTTCCATCATCGCCATCCTTTTTCACGGGCAAATGCCCAGGAGGCAAAGGGAGAGGCGAGGGCTCCGTGAGTCTCTGCGATAAGGTCTGCAGGGCAAAGTAAGGCGGCCCTGCCCATCAGCTGGCTCAGGCTTTCCTTTTCCCCGCTGCAGGGTTTATCCCAGACGAGCTGACAGGTTTCCAGAAACGATGACAAAAAAATAATTCATTTGCTTTTGAACATTTTCTGAGACTCTCTTGGAAAAATGAAAAATAATAAAAAGTAATAAAATGAGTTGAGAGAAACGCAGTAAACACCACTCTTGGACAAAATCCTGCATCGGAGAGTCCCAGCAGGTCAGCGTGGGATGTCCACCCTCATCCGATGGCCCCCACCACGCGTCCCGGGGGACAGGCAGGGTGGGAGCTGGGCGGCGCAAGGAGCCCCGCATCCATCCGTCTGTCCATCCTCCCCGGGCTTTCCCAACAAGTAAACAAGTCCTGGTACCTGGGGATGCACCTGGCGCTCACTGCATCCTCCAGATGAGGCGGATGATGTAACGCAGGAGGCGCAAAATGACGACCTGGGGGTTTCCCGCCTGGTTATCCAAGAAACCCTAAAATGAAAGAGAAGGGGGAAAAAGAAAAAAAAAGAAAATAAAACCAAACAAGATGGTGACTTAAATTTCCAGCACGAAGTCCCTGTGCTACGAACACCTTGTGYGGTGCCACACAGATATTTCAGAGGTGCGAAATCAAGCATTTTACAAAGAATGAAAGTAAACCCCATGACCTTTCATGTTTTCCTTCAATAAAAAGCTTTATAATACTCAAAGGGTCGAAGCTGCCCGCTCCCAGCCACGTTTGTCTTGAAGGAGGCCGTGGGGATGTCACGTGGGAGTCCCTGCACGCGGGCACAGGAGGTGCGTGACACTGCCGGGAGGTTTGAAAAGTGGCAAAGAAGCAGTAAGCCCTGCTAGCAGAGTCAGGGGGTTTTAAAAGCCACAGTATGGGAAAGCTGAGAGGAAAAAATAAAAATAAAAATCCCTCAGCGGGGAGAGCAGCATCRGTCACTGCACAGGCAGGTCCCCGCCTGTGGCAACAATGTGCGGATTTTAGTTCAGACCACTCCAGGTGTAACCACCACCTCATTCACAAAACACGGCAAGCYGGACACGGCAGCCAAACTCTCCTCCCTGGAGCAAGGGATATTTGTATCACAACAGCACACAACGAAAAGAAAAAGGAGCAATCACCAAACGAGCATTTATTTTTAAGCCTTTTTTTCAGGGCGAAAGAAGAGCCTGAACATCTCCCCTCTCCCTCCCTATACCACCCCAAAGCAATCTGATTCGGGCTATATTTAGTGCAGTAAAATCATGCCTGTGCATGCCCCAGAGAAAGAAATTATGCTGTTTACACCGATATGCAAACTGCCCTCCCCACTCCGGGGGCGTGATGCAGCCGGGTGCTGTCACCATGGAGAGACGATGCTCCAGCATCCCCCGGCTGGGTACCCGGGACAGGTGTGCCTCCCACCCTGGGGCATCCCTGCACCCCAGGGCAGCGGGTCCCCGCACGAGTGGGATTTACCCACCCAGGAGCTGTCCCCCACCAGCACAATGCTAAGCCCACCGCACTGCCTGACCGCCAACACGGCGGAGTGCAAGAAAAAAAGAAACAAAAAAAAMCCTAACAGGCTTAGAGAAGGATGCAAGAGAAATGCCAAAATTAGGTTTTCTTTCATAAAGAGGTATAAAAAAAATTAAGGAGTTGAAACAAGACATTTTCCACCTCTGCAGGCAGCTCGGCTGCGGGCAACAAAGCTCGAGGCACGCAACGGTGGCCAAGCGATGCACCCTCTGCCGGCAAAAGCCTTGGCGTGGAGCTGGTCTCCATGGCCAGAGGGTCCCGTGGCCATCTCCGCTCGCTGGACTCGCGAGCTTTGTCAGGGCAAAGAGGGGCTGGATGGTGAGTTGTCCGATTCCCCGTTGTCTTGCCCGAGAGATGGTCCCGGGGGGGTGTGGGGGGGTTGGGGGCGGGGGTGTGACGGGCAGGGCGCACCGATGGGGAACGTGATGGGGAACACACGGCTCCGACCCGTCCGACAGCTCCGACCTGCCCGGCAAGTGCCGTTTTGGCAGGGCTCTTAGTTCCCCATTTCTAACCTCGCGCTTAAAGGGCAAACCCCAGCGAGCGGCAGAGCCAGGCGTGCCGGTAAGGCATCCTACCTACCCCTCCTGCCRAAGGGCTCCAGCTCTGCAGAGACAAACTTTTCTCCGGAGCAGCCAGACCGCTTGCAGAGGGAAAAGACACCTTTCCACAAAGCAACAACAAAGCACATCAGGGAAGCTAATTCTACAGCAATTGCTTAAACGCTCTGAAACCTCCGCGTTTCTGAAACCTCCACAACAAGCAAGAATTCGTCAGATGCTAATTAAGCCAGGTACAAAGTGTTTTTAGGGTCATGCATGACAGCCTCTGCTCATGTCATCTAGCAAGCAGGACGTGGTCCTCTGCGTTTCGGTTCTCTCCCCAGGGCAGCAGGTTGGAAGCTCAGCCGCGGTGCTGGGAACTGCCTCGTGCAAACCCGTCTGACACTCTGCAACCGGGCACCTGCGCCCCATCCTGCTGCCGGCTTCACACCCACCATCTCAGACCTATGGGGAAACCCCTTCCCACCCCTCCACAGCCCCCCATTAAATTCAYGCCCTCTTATATACCAGGCAGCATGGATCGTGGTTTTGTACGGGGCAGCGCAACGTGCCTGGCGCAGATTCCCAGCGTGCAAGGTCCCGCACGGGGCAGCGCTGAGGGAGCCTGTCCCYACGAGATAATGTGGGGAGGACATTCCTGCTCATCACAAACCTGTTGCAGAAGGCGCTCAAAGGGTTTGCCTGCACTCCAAATTTAAGGCACCGCTCCAGGAGTCAGCGAGGAGAAGGGATGGCACGGCACTCTGCGTTTCTGCCAGCCCCTCCGGCTCAGCTCGCCACTACCGGGGCGCCTGCAGCTTTCTGAAGACCTGTAGGATCAGCTTGGTCCCTACCTTTCATTGAAAAGGTGTCCTTTAAACAAAAAAAGCAGGTGTTTCGTATCACAAGGGATCAGCCTRGATGGGGGAGGTTAGAAGATGCGTGTTCCGGATTCAGGATAAAACGCAGCTTATCACCAGTTTGTTTCAGGTCAGGAAAGCCAGAGTGTTTGGAAAGAAAACAGAGCTGATGGAGAAGTCTCCAGCGAGGCGATGCAGAGAGGCTGTGCAGAAGGAGCTGGACTGCAGCAGCCTGGCACTCGTTTTGGGGGACAGCCCCTTCCTACAGGCATCTGCCAAATGGACCCTGGGAGCGGTGATGAAACACGCTGCATGAGCTGGGGAGGATGGATAACGATCCGGGCAGTCAGTATTTCGTCACCGAAAGCTATGTAACATGCTTCTGACTCCTCTTCCCACAGACAAGCACAAGGGCGAGTTGATAGACCAGAAACCACATGCACGAACACGCAGCCGTCAGTAACGTTCAGCAGGCAAGTTACTGGCTAACATTGCTCTTCTGAAAACTACTGTTACTTCATCTCTCTGTGTTGTGCTTTTTTGGTTGTTTTTTTTTTTTTTTTTTTTTTTTTTTTTTTTTTTTTTTTTTTTGGCACATTAGTGCCACCTATTTTTGTTGCAACACTCAAAGGTGAGAGAGTTTACAGTCTTAAACATACATGTGTTTCAAAACAGCTCTGGCAGATTCTTTGTAAGAAAAGTAAGTTATCAAACAAAGCCCATCCCTGTTTCTTATTTGCAACTACACTTCCACACACGCGATCCTCGGCGGCAGGAATTTGGGAGCCAGGCACCGAAATCCGCTACATTCGCTCCCTGCCTGTTTTCCTAAAAATGCCAGAGTGGGCACCTGACCACTCCCCAGCTCCCGACCGGGCACCACTTCCAGAGAGGCTCTTCCTAACACCACCCCAAAAATACCCCAACACACCCAAACTGTCTCTGCCTCTTAACTTTTAGAAATTTCCTCTTCATTATTGTCAGGTCCAGTCCCAATCCAGCAACATGCTTTATGGGCCTTGGGTGCTACGAAAGATACTGCGAACTTCGTACCCAAAAACCTCAAGTCCCAGTTTAAAGGTTATTTTTAATTGATTTAATGACGCTGCAGCAGCAGACGACTCGCCGACGCAGGCAGCACACCCCTGCGTCCAGGCGAACACAACCACCCGCGCAGCCTTTTCTACATTTGAGTGAACGAAACATTCACCGCAGAACTAGTTTCCAGAGATGATTAAGCTTTTCCCTTTTAGAGGCTGTGCATAAAGAAATGGAAAGTAAAAAGACAAAAGTTACCCGTCTTGGACAATAGGAGGCATTGAACTCGTCTCCGATGCGCCGCAGCTCCTGTGCAATCCAGATTTCGGGCTGTATGTCTTCCGCTAGCGAGTGAGACTGCCACCGGGAAGCTGCACGGAACAAAAGCAGAGCATATGAAACAGATGAACAACAAAAAAAATAAATAACTCTATTAAACTTGGCAAGAGTCGACAGACTACTACTATCTTTTTTTTTATTACTATTTTTAAATTTTTTTAAATACAGTTCCTAGGAGTTGTGCAGATGCCAGGCTGCTAGGGCCTGCACGTGGTATGCAGCGCAAATGGGACTTGTTGCGTAAGATCTGCATCGCAGGAGTTATATTATTATTATTATTAGGCTTTTATTCATTAATTTTTTATTATAGGCTTCTTTTAGGAGCATCTCCTCTGGCACGTCCAAGCATTGGTCCCCTCTTAAATACAGAGGAATGCTGAGGTGCCACTCTCCAATTTTTTTCCCTAGCAAAACCTTCTCTTCTCCCTCTTCCTAAATAATTTTCTTTTCTTGTGGGCACAGCAGCAACTACTTCTCTAACCTTAAGAAACCTCTGTTTGGATAGTTTAACTGAATTCTCACATTTCTTCCCCAAACAGTTCTCAAGTGCTCAACGAGAAAAGGAAAATGATTGGTTTTGTCGTACTGAGAAGAAAGCCACAATTAGATTTGTACGCCGAGAAACCATGCGTCCAGCAAACTGAAGGACTTTCCATCTGCAGGCCCCTCTCAAACAGCATCTTCCCACACTTTAGCAGAAAATACACCCAACGCAAGAAAACAGTGGTGGCTTAGAAAAAAAAAAAAGAGCTAATGCATCAATTATACTGTACTATACATAGCTATTTTAGTCTCCATTTTAAGAAGTTATTAGACACGTGACAAAGCCACCACGCAACCTTCCGAACAGCCGGGGGAGAAAGGAGCAGCCTGTGACCCAGCCAGGACCCCCTACGGTACCTGCACCGCCTCCCGCAAATCCAAGTGCAGGATCCAAGCAAGAGCCACAGCCTTAAGAGAAAAAAAACAAAAAAAACAAAAAAAACAAAAAAAAACAAAACACACAACCAAACAAAAACCACGAACAAAAAACCCCAAAACAACCCCACACAACCCAAAAAAAACATCGCACAAAACAAAACAGAGCGCTTTGGCACGACAGCTTAGAAGGAACCACAAGGGAACAGAAATAGCTTCCAATCTCAAAATATTCAAAGGATTAGTGGGGCAGTAAAAAAAAAAAAAAAAAAATTTAAATAAAAGCCTGGCTCCAACCTGACTGGAAAATGTATTTCCAAGCCAAACTAGCACTGCTTGGCTCGGGAATCTGTTTTGTTTTCACGCTGTAGTAGCGCAGGAGTAGTACCCGCCGCCTGCCCGGGGACGGCCCCGGCACATTTATTTTCCTCGCTGGTGAATGAAACGCAGCACAGCCCTCGCGATACTCCACCCCGGCGCTCCGGGAACGCAAACAGGATTTTGACCGGGGCGGGGCAACCATCCGAAATCCCACCGCCGTCACCAGAGCTGGCCCTGGGCTGCTTTTCCCAGCAAGAGCTAAGCTAGGGAAAAAAAAAAAAAAGGGGGGAGACGGGACAAGAAGATGCAAAGAGACCCGGGGATGCAGAGAACACTGCGAGGGGGAGAAGTACCGCTCCTTCTCCATCCTTTCCCCCTGCCCCAGCACCGCACCCAGGAGCTCATCCGCTCGAGAGATGAAGGCTGGGGTTGGTGGCTGAGAGCGAAATCGGGCTGAGGTTTTCAGAAAGGACTTTCTGTGGTGCTGCCGAACAGCAGTGTCAAAAGGGTCCAGTCATAACTGGTCCCAAAACCCGTCAGAGGTGCTTTCGGGGGGGGCCCAGTCATACTGCGAGCTGGCACCTGCCACTGACGGCGAGACGACTGCCGCGGGGATGGCGACAAACCAAGAGGCCACCAGCACCCCCGGGATGCCTGCACCTCGCTCTAGCCCATGGGATGCTCCAGCCAGGGACCACCAGCACAGCAACGCTGTGGTCCCAGCTTAGAAGCAAAAAAAAAAAACAAAACAAAACAAACCCCAAAAAACCCCAAATTGCACCTCCACCTCCCAGGCTTGGTCAACCAAATCCCCCCGGAGAAAACCTCCTTGGAGAACAGCTTCAGACGAACTGCGCATGAAGCTCAGGAAGAAAACGGCAGCAGCTCTGAAAAGAGAGCAACAGGAATGACACCGCCAGCTTCCCGGCTCGAGGTTTCCCCTTTAAATTCACCTATTACACCCTGAGGATCTCCGTCACAGGCAAGGAGAGGTTCACACTGCTTCTCTCCCCTCTTCCACAGCACAGGAAAACACACCGGGATCAAAACAGCACCAAGAAAACCCATTTACAGAGCACTTGCATGCGCCTGCTCCAAATACATCCCAAAAACCCACGTGCAAACCCTGCACTCCTGTGCCTTCAGACAGAGCTACTCTTTGAACAAAAAACCCAACCAAACGAAACAACCGGCTCCCATTAAGAGCCAAAGACTTGAAATACTAGTCTGAGATTCACACGGCCCCACCAAAAGGTGGGTTTCTCACCTCAGGTGACTTCATGGCAAGCACTCCCACAGGCACGCCACCCCCACGCACGATGAACTCATCCCCAACAGCATCTTCCCGATGGCGAGCCAACGCTGCACCACTTCCCACCTCCCATCCCACAACACCCCCTCGCTGCTTTCATCTCATTTCCCCAAAAAATGGCTTTGGAGGTGGCCGGCTGTACCCCGCACTGACAGAGAAGCAAGCCACCCCGAAGCATCGCTGCCCACCACCTCCCACGCCAGGAACAACTCTTCCTCCAGCAATTAACGCTCACTCACACACCCGCACACAACCGAAGGCATCCCGTAATTCCCCAGGGCTGCCTCCACCTTTTTTGTCTGGCAGGGGCACCTCCAGCGCTTAATTATTATTTGGGCCGTCATCACTGAAAACTTTGGGGAAGGTTTTGTGAGATTTAGAAGAGGCAGCTTCAGGGTAGAGCATGAGCTTGCTTTGCTCGACCAGCCTTGGAAACGGTCCACCGCTGCCCACGGGAGAGGCTGGGAGCACCTATTGCACATAAACTGYTCTTGCTTACAGGAAACGTCTGTTTATTTTTATTATTATTATTAAAGGCCACTTGCTTACACTTCCTAGAGACACTCTCCATCTCTCAGCCCACAGTCAGTGCCTTACAACAGATAAAAATCAGCGCATAAAAACACAACAAAAAATTATACCCTTTGCTTCCTTGCAGAGGGACTGACCCGTTTCCGCACGGAAAACTTATCGGCATGCATCCGGCAGGACACCGCCAAGGCAAGGGGACTGAGGAAGAGGTGCGCAGGGCAAACCCACAGCCCTTTCTCGAGGCGAGCTGCGCAGTAAGTCACAGCCTGGGAGTCGCGGTCCCTGACCGAGGATAAAACAGCTCCGCAGATCCACACTCCCAGCTTAATCGTGTTGTGAGAGTAGCCAAGGGTCCCATTTAAATAGCTCGAGTATTTTCCATTTGCTTATAGTTGTTTAGGATGATGCCCCTAGCAACAATAACAGAACAAAGGCTCCAGTAAAACCAGCATTTCAACAGCTTTCCTATGGTGATGAAAAAGTAGGAGCTCAGAAAAATCAGGGAAAACTTCAGTTTCTTCCTGGAGCACCAAACAAAAAAAAAAAGTCACTCGCTGCTAAAACGTTGGCTGTGGCTCTCCCTGCCGAGGAACTCCAGCATCCTTGCCTGGCTGTGCCACGTGTGTTTGTGCTACGCGAGGTTGTGAAACTTGCATTAAGCTGTAATTACTGCAATAATGTCAGAAAATCTTTCCTAAGGGCATATTACAGTAAGCCGTCCTGCAGCTGTAACCACAGCCATTAACCAGGGAGGGAAAAAAAAAATAAAACMAAAAAAAAGATGTTTTGATCATGTAAAGCTTGGAGTTGGTGTTTGTTATCCCCGGAGGAGYGCTACCGACACAGTACCTGCCTCGCTCTTGCGGGAACACACCCACCTTCTCCTGGTTCCCAGCAGAAGTTAAAAGGTTTCCTCCAATTAAGGGGAATTAATCAGGAGAGGGGAAAGGCATCGCTGGATGGCTTGAGCAGCTCCGGCAGGCATGTTTTCTCCACCACTAGAGGCTTCAACCCAGCCTTACCTGGTAAGCCACATGTAAACACACGCCCGCCCGCCACCACACTGCTTTCAAGCACCAATTTCAGGTTTCGCCAAAACAAGCGGGAGTTTTGTGACCCCAGCACCTGTGACACCGAGCGGCTTGTTGAGAAAGAAACAGGASCAAAAAACAAGCGAGAAGACACTTACCTGGCAGCAGCGCGCAAACCCTTGTGAGAAGCAAGCCCTGACTAGGAAGCTGGATTAAAGAACTTTGTCCCCTCCTCCCCAGGCAGGGACTGACCTATCCCGGAAAAGAATAAAAATAATAATAAAAAAAAAAAAGTGCTGGATGAGCGGGTGTTCCCCTGCAGCATGTTTGCTTGGCGGGCCCGGCCAGCTTGCAAAAATCCCACAGCCCCGGCTGCTCGGGCGAGCGTCCAGCCCGCAACCAGCCCCAAATCAGGCGGGTCGCCCGCCGCCAGCCCCTCGCACGCCCCACGKCTTGCCCTGGCGCAGAACCAAGGCCCCGGCGGGGCCTTTCGCAACCGTCCCGCAGGTAACGGCGGGCGCTCGGGCAGGGCTGCGCCAGGGGAGGGTGCAGCAGGGTGCCGCTCCGGCAGGGCGGTGGGGTGCTCGACCGCAGCCGGCATCCCAAAAAACGAGACGGTGGGATGCGGGAGGTGTTGCCGCAGGTGCGCAGTGGCGTGTTGCATCACTATAAAAAGCTACATTTTGCATCTTTTGAAGGAAAAACAAACACGGTGAGGAGTGGAAGGTGTCGCTGCCGGGCGCAGGATGGCGATGGGAGCCCGGTGGGCTGGTTTTGTGCGCTCCGATCGGCGTAGCCYCCCGTCCCGTCCCGCCYCGTCCCCCCGCAAGGTCTTACCCATGGCGCTGAGGCAGTGGCTGAGGGCCTGGCAGGGCGGGCTGGGGGTCTGCGTGGCCTTGTCGCAGCTGAGGGGCGCGGGGCTGCGCTCGGCGTCGAAGGAGAAGTACCCGCTGGAGGAACGCGACAGCAGCGGCGACCGCCGCACGAAGATGAAGAGGGGCGAGCGGGTGGCGAAGGGGCCGGGGCTGGCGGGCGGGCCCCGCGGCGGAGGCCCCGCCGTGGTGGCGGCGGCGGAGGAGCCGGGC
>JASVER010000045.1:6714483-6820791 GCA_030449065.1 Oceanodroma leucorhoa | reverse complement strand
GCCGCCGGCGCCGCGCCTGCCTCTCCCGCGCCGGTACCGTACGATACGGTACGATGCGATACGATACGATACAGTACTCCCGCCCTGCGCCCACACCTGCGCCCTGCGGGCACCCGCTGCCCGCCCCTGCCCCGCGCGCTTGTGCACAGCCCTCACGCACCTCCGCTTACCCCCGCTCTGCGCCCTGCACCCGCAGCCCTGCGCGCCCCCCCTTGCACCGTGCGCTCACACGTTTACCCCCCCTTGCACCCTGCACACGCACCTTTGCACCCGCCCCCGGCACTGCGCACACGCACCTTTACACAACCCCCCTTGCACTGTGCACATAGAGCTTTATAAACCCCCCCTGCACCGTGCACTCGCACCCCTACCTATCCCTCCTTGCACTGTGCACACGCACCTTTGCACACCCCCTTGCACTGCGCACACACCTCTCTACACCCCCCTTGCACTGTGCACACGCACCTTTACACCCCCCCCGTGCTCTCACACCTTTACATACCCCCCTTGCACCGTGCACTCACATCTCCACACACCCCCTTGCACTGCGCACATGCACCCTTACACACCCCTCTTGCTCTCAYGCTTTTACACACCTCCCCTTGCACTGTGCACTCACGCCCTTACACACCATGCACCGTGTGCGCACCCCTTACRTACACACGCTTGCTCTGTACACACACACCTTACACACCTTGTTGCACACCCACCACACTGTGTGCACGTACCATACACACACCAYGCACTCTGTGCACACCCCTTACGTCCATGTGCTTGCTCTGCATGCACACGCATTACACACACCTGTACACAGCCCCTTGCACACCCACAGCCCCGTGCACACCCCCCCACGCACCTTTTGAAGAGCACCTCCTCGCACCCCGCAAACACCCTGCTCCGTACGCTGCCTGGTGCACACCCCTGCACACCCCCTCCCACCGCACCCCCCCGCACTGTGCACGCACGCACGCGTGCGCACCCCCCTGCTCCCCACCTCGGCGTGAGGCTGCGGGTGCACAGCGTCTGCCCCGGCTCCCACACGGTGCCAGCGTCCCCRGCAATCAGTGTCGCCTGGCGGCACCCAATTTTACCATGAAAGAAAAAAAAAATAGAAAAAAAAAAAAAGCAGCCTCATTTACGATATGTTTTGCATGAACAATCACAATATTATTTTGTGGTGACTAACTCAAACCTGCGCCCTGGCAGCCGGGAGCTGCCGACCACAGTTTCCTCCGGCCCCATCGCCGGCACCGGGGAGCACACCCAGGCGTCCCGCTGGCAGCCGGGGAGACCCGCCGCCCCCCGCRCTGGYCCAGGGGCTGCAGCCTCCTGCCCCCAACCCAAGAACCTCAGGGGGAAGCCGGGGCGAAGCTGGTTGTGGCTCCACGGCTGGAGCAAGCACGGGGACATGGCCAGAGCTGGTTTTWTGGCCGGGGCAGTGCAGGGAGGTGACCGGGGCCACGTGGCTCCATCGCCTGACTCTCCTCTTGTGGGTCCATCGTGCTGGCGGATGGCACAGGGCAGGGTATGAGGCTCCAAATAAAGGCACTGTCTGGAGAGGGGGACGGTGCTGGGGGAGCACCCCGGGGCACCCCAGCATGGCGCGGGGGCGGGAGCTGGTGCATCCTTCGAGCAGCAGCATCACCAGCYGGTGGATAAACACCCACTGTGGTGCAGCGAGGGAGGACCCGGCTCAGCCGTCCCGGGGCTGAGCTTTGCTGATGGAGCAGATGCTGGGGCGGCACATCGGCCCCCCATCCCGCCCAGTGCCCGGTGCTTCACCAGCCTAAAAGCAGGGGGGACTCTTCTCTCCGGCCAACACCTCGCCTTTCCACACCTCACCCCCAGCTACTGTGCAAATGTTGACGCGTGCGTGAAGCCCGAGGACGGCTCTGGCATCTGCTTCCACATCCAGCCCTTGCGTGAGTCAATAAACACCCTTATAAAAACACAGATGTCCGACACTTTTGCTAACTCCGGGGGTGGCTGGTGCCGTTCGCCTTCCTCCACTGCAAGGGAGGGAATTTTATCAGGGAAATGAAAATAAGCCCCGGCAAAACCCCAAGGAGCCCTGGCAAAGCAGCCTGGCTTGTGTCGGCAGGCAAGCTGTGCCGGCCGAGATCTCGGCGAGCAGCCCACGGCGCCCGGGGACATCTTGTCCCCCAGCTGCTGCCGTGAGGGTGTGCCTTTATCAGCCGAGGCCGGGGCTCCCCTGCCCTGCTGCCGCCACCGAGGCCACCGGCACCGAGATGAGCTGCAGGGGATGGCCCCGCTGCAAACCTTTGGGCAACCGGCTCCTGTCCCCGCCGGCCTCAGGAGGGCTCGTTAGCCCAAACTCCTCCTCCTCGCCGCTGATGGGGTCGCATGCCTCCCGAGCGCCCGGATGATAAATGTGCTCCCGGCTTTCGGGGTGACCCTGCCCTCCGTGATGAATGCTGCTCTGTYCGCTGGCGCCGGCAAGAGCTGGGGAGAGCGCTGTAGTTTCTCTAGATGGATCACAAAACTGGTTCAAAGAGAGACGGGAAGGTGGCCCTGGCTCCCAAAAGCTTGCACCTGCCTTGTAAACCATCCCTTGCAGGAGGTCCCAGGGCTGAAATGCCCTTGTCCAGCCCCAAAAGCAGCCCCACGCGTGCCTGATATGCAAGGGCCCAGGGTGGGCCAGCACGCTGATCTTGCCCGCTGCCAGAGCATCCTGGCGGCCCTCCCGGCAGCCGCCCCAGCTCCGGCGGCTCTGTTCCCATCCCCTTCACAGCGCTCCAACAGGATAGGAAGGGAAAGAGCCTGTGGGTGTTTGTGCGGRAAACTATAATTTGGGAAATTCATTAGGAAAACTCTTTAGGGAAAAATTTGAAGACAGGGACCAGCAGCAGAAGGGAAAGGCTCGAGGGTCCCTCCTGCCAGCTTGGCAGCACCGTCAGCTTTCCATGCTGGGGTGCCGCCAGTGAGGCAAAAGCAGGGCTGAAAATTCGTCTTGTRCCTCCTTTCCTGGCCCTCCGGCAGCGGTACCCACAGCACAGAGCCGGCATGGCTCTGTGAGGGACCACCCGCTTCCTGAGTGCTTCCCCTGGGATCCGGGAGCCGCCCGAGGCTTTGCCCCTCCRTCGGGGAGCAGGGAGCATCCCGGGGGGCCCATGGCACCGTGGCAGAGCAAGGGAGGGGTCGCTTGCGGAGGCACCAGGGGTGCCGGGGGGCACGGGGCCGGCAGGCAGATGCTGCGTCTATTTTCTCCTCCTCGTTCATTTTGGTTTCTGTGTGGGTGGCTCATGTGAACAGAAAGGTGATGGGGAAAGCGTTGTGCGAGAACAGCCTGTCCTTTCAAACACCTAAATTTAAGCCAGCGATTTCGGTGCGTTTGCAGGGCTCACAAGTGCCCGCGATTTTTTGAAGAGCTGCGACAGCCRCCAGCTTCACCCCCTCTTTCTCCGAGCACATTTTTCCCCCGTGAATCACGGCACCAGCCTCCTAGAATAAATCTGTTTCGACTTTGTCCTCATTCCTATTGTTGTGACCCATCTAAGAGGTATTTGCACCGAAGCCACATCCCAAAGGTCATCTAATTTTTGGCAGCCTGGCGCAGCACTCTTCAGTGGACATGGATGGAGAGAGGTGGAGTTTGCAAACCCCCCTCTCACCGCCGCCTCGGTCCCTGCAGCATCCCTACCCCAGCCCCTGGGGGACACCAGGTTGGGGATGCCACATCTCAGCCCTCGTCCTGTGGCACCGGCACGTGCTAACGGCCAATTAGCAAAGCTCCCCTCAGACCTGCTGGCGTCCGTGTCACAGAGATGCCACCAGCCGTAGGGCGCTTTCTTGTCTCCCACATGGAAATTAGAAGGGAGAAAATAGAGGGGAGGTGGAGAGGAATGAATAAGGAGGATGGTGGGGATCCCGTGCCGCCGCGGCATCTGGGTCCCCCCGCAGTGGCCAGCACTGGCCGGCTGCATCTCCCACCCAGCCCTCCCCCTGCGCTACCCCAGCAGACTGTCACTGCCACCGGGAAGTGTGCAGGGAGGAGGGACGGAGGCAAGGAGATGGTGCCCGGCTGGGGAGGAAGGACCCCTGACGCCGCCGGCACAGCCCCAGCAAGCTGAAAACCCCCCAGTATCGCAAAGAAAAACAACCCCCAAAACACCCCCCCGACAAGCAGCTGCTCACCAAACCCATTTTTAATTGTACAACACACCAACGGAAAAAAATGACTACTTCTTCTCCAACCCGTTGTGATGTTATTTCACTCAGCGCTGGCAGATAAAATCAAGTTTAAGCCACATGCCTTAAATACGAGGCTTTATCTGAGCCGGGTTTGGAGCCTGACCTTTACCGCGGCGCGGTGCCGCGCTCTCTGCCGAGCGCCGCCGGCTTGCAGCGCCGGGAGCGCAGGAGCAGGCACGGCACCCGAGGCACCTCCGAGATGGCATGGGGGCCAGGGAGGAAGAGAGAGGGGGGAGAGGAGGAGGTTTTCCTGGCTGGGGATGGGAGGGAGGGCTGGAGGGGCTCGGGGATGGACGGGCTGCCCGGCGGAGYGGGACGAGCAGGCGGCACACGTGGGTTACGGCAGCCTGCGCCGGGACAGGCAGCTGGGCGCAGATGTGATGAGAGCAGCCGTGGGACGTGTACCGAGCTGCCACCGGGCTCAGGCACCTGCGGGTGATGTCACCAGTGCCGAAAAGCTCCAAACCCTGGCCACCCGACCCCTCTCCCACCCAAAGGGTGACTCTGTTGGAGCGACGGCATGTCACCTTCCCCGCACCTCAGGTCCTTGTCCCCTGTGCTGGGCAGGGACCAAACCCGGGTCCTCCACGTCCCAGGTGAGCACTGATCCACCAAATTCAAACCAAAACAAGACAAAATAGAGCCATTACTCCTCCGTCAGCTTGCTCCATGTCCCAAGGGGCTACTATGAACATGCAAAGGTTATATATATATAAATTGGTGGGTTTTTTTAACATACATACATGTTTGTTAAAGAAACATCTAAACCATCTCTATGCGGGATGTCATTATTCTTCACCCATCCGCAGTGGTGATGGTGACGTGCTGATGGACCAAGGGACGGTCCCTCAGCAGCAGCAGTCTCTTCCAGACCCAGTGGTGACTGAGAACGGTCCTGTCGTGACCCGAGTGGGTCAGGGCTGGGGCATCCCCCGGGGGTGACGCTTTGATTCACTGCTGGCCAGAGGTAATTTGTTACCCGGTTAATAGGTATTTCAAGCTAGGTGAAGTTATTTGTTGTCCCTAATGGGGCTGAGTGACATTGCCTTGGGTAACATTAACGCTTCACCTGTACAGGAACCAGGACTCCTGCTTCGTTAGCATGCGTCTAACTAATTAGTGAGGTGCCTGCAACTTTTGACAACCTCAAACTTTTTTTTTAATGCCTTAAAACCTGCAATTAAGAAATTTGGCCACTGCCAAGCAATGGTATGGGTTGCCACCAGCAAGCGATGGAAGACCTCGGAGAAAGCAAGCCCCAGACCCCAGCTGGGGGCCCCAGCTCGCCACCAAGGCACGGCACGATGGCAAAGGGTGAAAAGTGAGTAAACTTGGGTTTTCTGCAGAAGAAAAAGCGAGCCACCCACGCACCAGGAAATCTCTCCTCTCCGTGTGGGTGGTGGAGGCCCCAAGATGAGTTATCTCTAAAGGGCCACTCTGGGGATACCTAGAGATCTTCATCAGCGTGGATTCAGCGCGCGCCGAGGAGGAAACATCAGCGTCGCCAGCTGGGGCTTTGGGTTTTTGTGTTGTTGTTTTTTTCGAAGCTCTTTTTTAGCAGCTCATTTTAAAATCGGTTAGAAAATAGGAGCCTCCATCCCCCCAGGTCGTCTCTCCGTGGACCTGTTCCCACAGCTGTCACGCTGCCCGGCCCCTCCTGGGATGGTTTTACCCTTTATCCCTCCTGCTTCCCCATGGGATGCTGGCGCGAGGTGGTGGCCGGAGCAGGTGCGTGGCAAGGGGGCTTCTCTTTAAGGCTATTTAATGGGAAATAACAGGGCACAGGGAGCCTGAACCCGATCCTGCACCAGCGCGAGCACACAGCATCCCTTTAGCCATCCCCACAGCTACCTCATCTCAGACCTCTGCTTCTCATTGGGGCTCAGCTAGAATCATTCGTAGCAAAACTAAGAGCCCAGAAAGATAAAATCAAGGCAATTGCAAGCAAAAATCCCACCCCGTGCATCCCTGCAGGCATCCTCGGAGCTCACACCCATGCCCGGCTTCCCCGGGATGCTCTTAGCCATTGAGCAGGAGCAGCCCTTGCAGGCAGACGGGATGCTCGCCAAGCGAGGAGGGATGCGCGGCAAGTTAGAGCTAACACCTATCTACCATATATAAACGATGTGAAACTCTTACACCCACACGAGCTGCTTCTCCACTCGCAGGGGGGCTGACATTTAAGCTGTAGAGGCTCCCGCCCGGCTGGTGGCACAGCTGGCAGGGACACACCTGTACCGCAGCCGCTGCTGCTGCAAAAAAAATCACTACCCTGAGGTGGGGCAGGCAGAAATTGGTATTAATTAGTGGCAAACATGCAGGTAAAAACTCCAGCCTGCTCATAACACAGCGTGCTCATAACGCAGCGTCATACGCCGCTCCGAAAAGTGCGGAGCACTTTTCGGAGCGGCGTATGACGCTGCATTATTAGCAACTAAATATATATATATTTTATATTTATTATATATATAAAAACTTGAGCCTGGCAGAGATTTTTTTGCCTGGACAGAGAACAGCTGGCTCCGGCTCAGCTCGTAAGAAAATTAAACGAAGGAGGAAGGGGAAAAAAAAAAAAAGCAACCCCAGCACCGAGTGTTTATATTTCCACCAGCTACAAGGAGGTTTCTCCAGCTGATCTGCCTCACGGTGCAACTTGCTGCAGCTGACTTGTTAACCAGCTGCTTCGTATCAAACCCAAAGGCTTTTCCATATGCCACAGAAAGTCTAACAAGAAGCAAAGCAGGCTGCATTAAAGGGTAATCCGAGAGTTATTTGCCATAAAGGCAGGCAGAGGAGCCCCAGCTGTAGGGAGATGCTCCCTGCTGCTGGAAGGAAACATCCCACGTTGCTGCGTGACATGGAAAAGGTTTTCCCAAAGCAAGGAAGGAGCAGCGCTGCCGGGTCTCCCGAAACTGCAGGCAGGTGGACAGGCATCCCTGCCCTTCCTCAGCACCCAGGGCTGTATCGGCTGGCCTGGGCTTAGCTCACCTACCCAACCGCTGGATGCTTTTCAAGTGGAACAATTTAAGCAGGGGAAAAATACCCCTGAAATACAGTGAAAGAGAGGGAGATTTATGAAAGTCTGTTGTTTGTCTCCCTCCTGTGGATAGACGCACAAATAAAATTAATGCCCTCACCTCCCCTCGGGGCTCTGCTGATAAAACATCCTTTTTTCTACCCGTTTCACAGGATTATAAACCAGGGCACTGCATGAACTCGACTGTGAGCGGCATCAGGACAACTGCATCCCGCAGGCTGCGGTGAACTCCTCCGGAGCCTCTCTGAAGCACGCCGCAGCGAGAGTGCTCTCCAGCTTCTCGATAGATTACGTCCACACCTCACTCGTATGCAGTTTGAGCGAGGAGGATTTGCAGGCAGCAAAGCCAGGCTGACAAAGTCCAAATGCCGTATTTTTGCATGCCGCATACACGCCAAGCACTAATTTCCCCGTGCAGTGCTGCTGGCTCTCCTCTCCCCCATACGTTATCTTCTTTACAAATCACTCCAGGTCCCGTAACTCCTGGTTACTGCTCCCCATTTTATCCACGGATGGGAAGAAGGTCCTCAGTGAGAGAAGCATCTCGGTGCTGGGATCATCCAAGAGCGCAGCTGTTGCTCCCAAGTCAAGGAAGACAGCCCAGCGCAGATGCCACCGTGGAGCTGGTGCGTTTAAGGTGTCTTCTAGATTTCTTTGGAGTTTGTGTAATTCAGGTCATTCAAGTTATTTYGACATTTGACAAAATCGCAATAAAGTCAAGCCAACCTCAAGCAAACTCGAGTGAGTGACTTGTGCAGGCAGCAATGACTCAGCGCGTTGGTGGATGGCCGCTGTAATTAACAAACATGTAAAAGTAAAGAATAGGGGCCACTTTCAAACGAATGCTTTCCTGGCCTTTTCCCAGAGTATTTCCACAACATTCTGCCACAGTAATGGAAAACAAAACCTCGTAACAAACAGAAAATAACCCTTCAAATTCCAGTAAGGAGAGATATCTGCCTCTTGGTTTTCCTCTAACAATTGTGTTGTGGCTAGTCAGAAGTGACTTTAACAAAAGGGCAAGTGTGATTTCAGTCCTATCTAATCTAAATCTCATCTGTGAACCTTGGGTTCTTTCAACCTAGAAGCTCCGGAGAGAAAGGGTAGAGCAGGAGGGCTGTGAATGCAGGAGCCCCAAACCTCAAAGAACTGCAATACCAGCACTCGGAGTGCTGTTGCTCATCTGTGCATTTCTCTCGTCACTGACTCAAAACAGTGTTTCCTCCTACTCATTAATTATCTGCAGTGGCTTTTTTGGCAGAAGAGACCTACAGAAAACTTGTCCTCCTTACATATACCAACCATGGGTTTTTCCCTGAAAGCTACACGAGTTCACGCTCTTGTAGCCCACATTACATGCTATTTCACTTCCAATTGCTGTCTTCACTTCTCTTAGAAGAGATGCTGGAGTACTCCACGATGGTGGGATCTCAGTCTGGAATTACATTCCCATTTCCAGCAACTCGCTCCTCCCCAAAGGCTCTGTTCACCAGTCTCTGTAGTGGGAGTCTGAACTCAGCATTGACCTTGCTTTCAGGTCAACGCAGCTGACTTCCCAAGGTCCCTTCAACATGAATGATGCAATGGGCTTTTTCAAAAATCCCAGGGGAGGTTGAAAGCAACTACTTCATCTGTACACTACTTTCCACCAGCTTTTTTTCCCCTTAGAAATGTGCAATATGATGACAACTGTCTACAGTCTCCAGCACGCCCACGCCTCCCAAACTGGACAAGTTAAATTAACAAGCAAGTGTAATTTTTTTCCACAAAAGCATAGAAAGATGCAAGTTATCATTCCTGAAGTTAACCCCAAGAACATTTATTTTTAAAACAAGTTATTACAAAAAGATTTCACATCAATAAAACGCCAGTCCTCAGTAACTGTGCAAACTAAATGCTTATTTTCGTGACCGTTTGTGTTCTATAAGCAACACAACAAGTCTGTTCCGAAGGAACTTTATTTCCTTTGCATATGACTTGCAAAATAAGTCCTTCAGCCTTTTGCGCAAAACTCCTAGAGAAGGCAGGCTGTGGCAATTGGGGATGTTCAGCATGCTCTCAAAGAACTCTTTCCACAGGTCAGCGTTGGCAAGCCTGCAAAGGAACAAAAACATGTCAAAAAAAATTCCAAATTCAAGCTGTTAAAATACTATTTCCCTTATTTATCCCGCTCCCTCCCCAGTTAGAGGCTGGAGCAACTGCAGACCTCGCTGTAACACAACGCAGCTTCCGTTGCGGCATGCTGCTTAGCGAACCAGTGGGATTTTTCCTTGTTAGTTGTTGTTTCCTCCTTCCAGGCAGCAAGTAGCTGAGAACGCCGTGCAATTCATCACGTGCACTGCTGAAATGCTTCCTGTGCTTAAGTCAGTGAATTCTATGAAGCAGGTCCCATGCACTGAACCCAGTTTTTAGGGCATCAAGAAGTGCATGCAAGCAACACTGAAAGCTGTGACAGAAACTAACCTCAAACAAACCTGGTACTAATGACGCATCTTTCTAGACAAGGGAAGGTTTTGAAAAGATTTTTGACACCAACCTTCTGAAGGCTCCCTCAGGCTTCCAGATACCGTTTTCATTCTTCACTTGCATGTAGGTACCAAAGAGCATGCAGTAGATCGTTGCTGCAACGCCAAAGTAGTCTGTCTAAACAAAGCATAAACAAGTTTCATACTAAAAATGTATTGAGACCACTAAAAACTAGATGAAAAACACTCTATGGAGCCAACAGGGCAAGCTCTGTAAGAAGAGAATTCAGGATTGCGATTTTAAAGCAACAAGCTGAAGCTACAACTCTAGTGCAAAAGTCTGATATTTCTATACTCCATTTATGCATGCCAGATGCACGCAGTAAGCTCCAAACCTTCAGGCTTGTCTATGCAATCTCATACCTGGTAGTTCCACGGTTTCTGTGTCAGCATTTCAATACACTGAAATCCAGATGTTTCACACTTTGCAGTAAATGCCGTTCCTTCAGGAAAGAGTTTCATGTCTATACTCTGGCCCAAGTCAATGAGCGTCAAGCCATGAGAGAGACCATCTATGTCACATGTATCGTTGTCCAGAAACCTTCAACCATGATGACAAGAAGTGATCACATGAGTATCAAGGCTATGATATCATGATATGCTGGCACCTCAGGTAGCAAAGGAAATACTTGCCTTTCTCCAAGTATGAAATTGTCAGGTTTAATGTCGCCATGAATGATTTTGCAGCTGTGGAGCTCCTCCACCATATAAAGAATTTTTACAGCAAAGTAGATTACAAGTGCTTGAGGCATCACCTTTTCAGGAAGCTTTTTGTAAATGTTTATAGCATTCTGTAAACAAAAAGATAGCGAAGAACCATCAGCTATACAGAAGCAACTTGATATGGATTACAGGTCCATGTTGATAAACACAGAATATGTTCACAATGAAGGTCCATAGAGTGGAGAGTAGGGGAGACATCTGAATATTGTAAAATAATAGCACTCCAAAAATAATATAGATGTTCCAAAGCATAAGCTGATTACACTTACTAGCAATGTTCCATAGTTGTAGAGCTCACCAACCAAAATGCTTCCATTTTGAAAGAAATGAGCAGAATAAAAGTGGATGTAAAGATGGTGTATACTTGGATTGAGCCTTTCTACCAGTTGTGTTGCTATATAGAACTCCCAAGGGTTGGCAGGCTTCTGGACCTGTAACCAAAAAGTGAATTTACTAGGAGAATCTATTGGCATTAAAGCAGAAGTTCTTCTCAGGTTGGTTTTTTTTGTTTGTTTTTTTTAATGGCAGACTAGGCATTTTTCCCCTTGACCAAACAAAATACTTGTATCTACAGTAATTAACCTCAGGTCGACACACTCAATGATTAATCCTCTTGAATCAAGACTTCAATTACATGCCACAATTCCATTCTGGCTTATACACTCTTTTGTGTTATTTAAAACGTCAGTCTTCCTGCAACATTGATGTTTCTGCTGGCAACAGACATTTTCTGTAAGAGGGAAGGCTTCTGAATCAAAACAGGAAAACCCTTCCGATTCCTTCCCCTGCTATTTCCTCCACTCCATTGAATACCTGATGCTCTGAAAAAACCCTTACGCCACCTTTCCATACTAGAAAGCTCTCAGTTAAGGTGTTACGCTAACAAGATTTTTGCTGAAAGATTACATGTTGCAGAAGAGATCCACAAAAAGATTCCAAAGGAAGAAAAAAGATCTGATGTGGAGAGGCTAAAGGTGTGCGTGTGTGTGTCAGCTCAATCACATAAGCACGTTTCAGCCAGACTGTAGTAACTGCACACGTGCCCTCTCAGCCAGCAGCAGACGCAGGGATGCATGACCTAGTACAACCCTCTTGGACTAAGCTGACCTCGCAGTTGCACAGACTTTCCTTTTGGCAGCGGTTCTGATGTAAACACATGCTATCATCTGTTGCTCATTCCTGCACTGAAGCAGCCTGGAAGAAGACAGGGCAGAGCAGAGAGGGAACTGCTCCATCTACAATCGCATTCAAGACAAGTGTGTTTATTAATAAAACCGTACCAGAGAAGTATCACCCAGCAAAGTCTACGTAATAGATAGCCAGCTGCCACCAAACAGGCTGGCTGCACAAAGTGCAAAAATGCTTGCGGAAAGCTAGTGGGCGTGTACCAGGAACAAAGAGCGGCCCTTTCAGTGCGACCTAGTAGCAAGAGCAATTTTATCATCAATCCACACCCATTTTAATTTGCTGTGGACTAAGAGCACTCGCACAAGTAGCTGCCTTTGTTCAGCTGAGAAAGACAGTCTGGCTGTAATTCTTACTCCTTGGGATACTTGTGACCACTTTATAAAGAAAATATGGAGAGGCAAGTCGAGTCAAGAGGATAACTAACTTCCCATGTAGAATGAATCAGACATCACAGCGTTCAATCTGAACAAGGCTTTGAGGATAGACCAATATGCTTTACTTCATATTTATAAATAAGAAAACTCAGCAGAATCCACCCAGGGTAGGTGTCATTTCTGGAGACTCCAGAATTTTCCAGCAGAGCTATTCTGAATCAACACTACTTACCTTGAATATTACTTTTTGGTTGTTTCTTGGGTTACTTGCATCCAGAATGGAAGCCTGATAGACTTGAGCAAAAGCTCCCTCTCCAACCAGGCAGTCCACATGGAATGAGCTGGAACCTTTAAGAGATTAACAACATTAAGTCCTGCTTACAAACTTCACAGAAGAGACATCACCACTCGGAGAAAAAAAAAAAAAAAAAAAAAAAAAAAAAAAAACCCACCAAAAAAACCCACCAGCCATGTACAAGTTATAGCTTTAACCCTAATGCTAGTCTTTCTCTGCAGGTCTCTTCTTGCTAGCCAGCCTTTCCATAGAAGAGAGCCTGTACTCAGTTTTGAGAACAAGAGTGCTGCAAAGTGCTACATACTAAAAATCAGTGTTTCTATTTTAGTCTGACTCCCTGGAAGTAATCAAATTCCAAAGTGCGTTCCTTAAAAAGTAAACACTAATATTTAAGTCCTACAAGTATGTTGCAATTACTGTCATACAGATTTTGTTGACACAGGACTACTGCTGTTCTATACAAAGTTTGAGAGTTGTGTCACAGATTACTAGGAAAGGAGAACTAGGAAAATTTCCTACGCAGAATGCTTAATCAAAAATGCTTACGCTACAAAAGACAAACAAAAAAATAGGTCTAATTTCAAATCTGAGGTTTAGATAATCTGGAAGCTATCTGGATACACGTGCAAGTAAACTGAATTAGAAAAATACTTCAGAGCTTCCCAGAAAAACTTCAAGAAATGCTTTAAAGTAGCTCTTACCCAGTGGGAGTTCAGCCTTCAGTCTGATGGATGGAAGAGTAAATCTCCATTCAAAGTAGTTGGCATAGGTGTGGAGTGGTTTAGGAAGCTCTGATAAGAATTTGCAAATCAATCCCTTATCCCAAGGGTTCTCAACAAGGACTTCATGGAAAGAAGAAAAATATTTAAGCTATAAGAAAAGTGTCATTTCAAAGAGGTAACACAAGTTTATACTTGAATGAGTATCACTGATTTAAAAAAAACCAAACCAAACCAAAACAAAAACCACCGCAAAAACCAGAGAGTATTCCTCAATTTTGACAATCCAGCATTTATACCTATGTCTTCCCTGTTAAAATTGCCTATAAAGACAGACATTTCTGAAGTATTTGAGCCTCAACTAGCAAAGAACCCTTAGGCACTCCCGAGTACTCCTGTACTTCAGAATATCTCTGGCACCATGTAATACAGGTACGACCCACACTTGTCCTTCCTTACACCACTTGTACATACGCAGCGATCTCCTTGCAGGAGCCACAAGACAGTTTGCTCACTGCAGTGACCACCTTCATGTTGGATCAAAGCACTGCTGCAAGAACATGACACTGCTCTGGTCTCAGACTTGATGGAAGAAAACCGTAGGCAATGCTCTGTACCTGCAGCTCTCGCACTCCGGGCTGTCCTGTCCTGCCCAGCTCCAGCCAGCTTTTCATGGGAAATTTTGTCCACCCCAACAGACGAGGAATATTCAGTTCTGCTCGTGGCAGTCCGCTCATGTAATCTTTGAGAAGCAGCTGTAGCAATTCCTTGAATTCCATTTCCATGTTTCAAGACATTTCCTTGAAGCTCTCCTTGTTCTGCAATGTGTTCAAGAGCAGGGCTACATATTTAAAACAAAATATTATTAATTGGCAGTACTGCCATGGTACATTTTTGCATCTTCAGTAAGCAAAAATGTGTCAAATGTCCGTGCTTGCAACTTTGGCCATAACCAACTTTAAGATGAATAAAATGGACATTTCTTAAGAAAATAAGATCTGGTCATATCGTGCTACCCATAGTCTAATAACTTTCAAGTTCATCGGCCAACAAGTTCAGCCAATATTGAAAAGAAAGCAGTAGCTTTACATACACAGCCATTAAAACTTTAACTTTAAACATGTCAGAAAACTTGAATATAGGAGCATTTTCAGGGGCATTATCACCATACCCAGGTTCAGTTAACGCCACAAAGTGCTGAGATGTACGCTAAGCAGAGTCAGTCTGCCACAAATATGTCAGCTCCAGATTACTCGGAAAACTTGAATCAAGAGCAGCATAGCAGACCTGCTTGCTCTGGCTTAGATTTGCCTAGCACTCTCAAGCCTTGAAAAATCTCAGCAAGTCATGACATACCTTAGCTTCCTAGTTTTTGTCTGCTTGCGCTTTTCTTCAGAAAACTCCAAATCCATTTGCGGCAAGTCATCCCCACAGGCTGAACAAAGGGAGTAGCAACAACAGCAAATGTTTATTTTCCCCAAAGGCAAGCACATTTAGAGTATTCTTACCAAGACAAGAAGGTTAAGTCACACCGTACCTGTGAAAGTTGCKAAGGTATCACAAGAGCTAGAACTGAACAAGCCTCTTTTAAAACATATAAGGAAAGACAACATTTGATTCCTTTAGGGAGCATATTCCAAGATTAAAGAGGGGCAAACAAGCATAAAGGTGCCCCCAGAAGAAGAAGGTGCTGGGACTTCAGCCAATTTTTGACTATTTACAACCCCTTGGAACAGTTCAGAACAGCAGTTCTACAGCACAGTCAAAGTCTCTCTTGTCCCTCACCGCCTTCTCTTATTCCCCCAATTAAAAATTCTTGGAAAACTTATGTGCTGGCTAGCCCATGCTCCCAGCTGCTGTTCTGCAAGGAGTTTGTATTCAGAAGTGGCAGCAGTGGGAGCCATACTTACGCAGTATTTGACAAGGCCTGCAAGGTAACCAGGGCACAGAAATGGGGTTATGTAGTACTGAATTAGATGCTCTGAACCTGAAGCCTTCATTATTTTACCTTCGTCCTCCAAAACTTGTCGCGAATGTGCCGACAGGTAATTAAATGGTGTTGATACAAGCTGGGCAGCTCGTGCAAAGTCTCTTGTGTTGTCTGGACTGGGACCTAACGTTTTATTACTACTTGGTACATTCCACACCGTATAATCATCCCTCAAGAACTCCGCTGTCCCTGTTTCTTCCTAGACAGGAAAAAATATATAAAGATTTAAAACTAAGCCATCAAAACTATCCTGCCAGAGCTGCGCTGTAACCTACTWGCAGCCTCTGCAGTCAGTTTCAATGTTGAGTCTGCCTGTGTCAACTCACAATAAAGGAATAGCCATGTAACCTAAATCACAGGTTTACATAGTTTTGTATCAGACCTGAATGCTGGCAACCAGTATCACAGCAAAATGCTACACAACAAAAAATTGCCATAAGAGTCAAAAAAGCCTATCTCGTTACTTAGTGATCACTTATATCCAAGCAGCCGGAAGTGTTATGCACCTCCTTCGCTATGAAAACTGTTAGGTGGTTATTAGAACTTTAAGTGCCTCTTGCTCCCTGTCCTTCCTCCCCCCCAAACAGATGCCAAATCTACACATCAACTGCAGTCGGATTTGCTCTAGAGATTACAGGTCTCCACTATTAAGCTCTTAGAAGTTTTGCGAAAATTAACAACTGAAAAAAGTTCAGCTGTTCTGGGAAAGGGTATCTAGACTTCAGCTAGGTATCATTCATAAGAATGTTGCAGGATTGGGATAGAACAAAGGTAAATACAACCACCTCTGATATCCCCTATAACTACGTAACACGTTTTCAAGGCTAATTTCTTGCAGTAAGACCAAACACTCACTTCTGTACCCACTGTACAGTCAGTCAAGGGACGTTCTCCAATAGTTCTGGGCTCTTCTGGCTTGTTTTTATGCTGTGGGATCCTGACAAAACAGGTAGTTTAGAATAGCTTTTCCCCAGGCAGACTGATCATAACAAAGACTTGTTGTTTTGAATTTTTTTAATTATTTTTTTAAAGAATCCCATTTGCAGATACTTAGAGAAGTTGCAGTAGCTCAAAGAAACACGCTATCCACAGTTATCCAGAAAATGAAACATCTCAAGTGCACTGTCCAAACAGGAAAGTTGCGCAATTCCACAGAGAAGCAACTACAGCTTTCTCATGCCACTTCCACACAGCTGCTAGTGTTTGTATTCAAGCCAATCCTGATACTGCAAATACAGTCACAGCAAAATTATATGGAATAGAATCAATCCTATATGTAATTCTTAATAAACTGAACTCAGCTGTTACTTCTTTCCTCCTTACCCGCTGTTCTCTTTTTCATTCTCATCTTCAAAGATAGAAAATGCAGGCATGACAGGGGTAACAGCACTAGCTTTCAGACTTCCATCAGGCTCTTAAAAATAAAAGATAACCAATATTATCTTCACCCAACGAAGTTTATATAAACAGTCACATTTTCACCCCTAACCAGGCCACTGATGGTCATGGCTATACCCAGCTAGACCAGGAGCATCCTCAGAATTGCCACTCAATTCATCTCTCCCAGAAGCTCTTGGAAATGGGGAAGATTTTTCCATCTCAAAACCAAGACTGGCCAGGAGTACAGAAGCCTTCTTGGCTGCATCTGACCAGTTGTGAAATATCTCTGTGCTCAYTCTTGTAAGCCACTGCTACTGCCTGGTTTTCAGATAATTTTAACTGTTATGATAAGACGGCAATTCAGATACTAACACCCAGCCTGAAAAACGTTTTAGAAAAAGCTTTACTCGTATGAAGTACCAGCTGTGCACTTTTCAAAGTTAGAGTTTAAATACCAGAGAAGTCTCTACAGAGAAGCAACGTGTTTAATACACACATTCATAGGCTTGCTAACAGTAAAGTGCTTCTACTGTTCTCAGACTGCATCAAAATTTAGAACCTGTCAGTAAATTAAATTCATTTTCAAGAAAGAATTGGCTTCTTCACTCCACACCTAATCAAACAACTACTTCTCCCAAAATTATGAGGACTGATGGGAGGGGTAAACAGGAAATAAAGGAGTGAAACATCATGGACTGAAAAAATAGGTAGTGCTTACCACTTTTTCTGCAAAAGACTTCAAATTGCTCCTCGCTTTCTTCAAGAGGAGATGGTTCAGGCAAGATGGGTGTTTGAAACATATCCATGAGAAATCCTAAAAAATAAAACCCCGAAGAATATCACCCCCAGTAAAAGAAAAGAAATTTCCAGAGGTTCTTCCATTGTGTGGTAGTCATATCAAATGCCAATTGGTTGCTATCATTTGTCAAATGCCAATAACAATTATTCCTTCATATTGCATCAAACACCCCAGACAACTAAACAAACACAGGAAGATCCGACTTGGCCAACACATACTTGTTGGAGCCAAGACCTTTTTTTTATCTCCTCCCCAAGATGAGATTTCAAGTTCTCCTAAAGGAGCAAATTCACCTTTATCTTCTTAGATATTTGGAAGACTAATGAATACCACAAGCTGTTTTTTAATTGTTATTTTTACAGCCATAATTCAGCTGCAGCAGTTTGCTACATGGTAGCGGTTAACAGGTTTACTATCAAAACAGAAGAACACGGCAGAAGAGTACAAAAGGGATAAAACAGTATCAGGGTATTATTATTCCACATTTGACATCAGAAATACAATTGCAATTTCCCTTCTAGGATTTTGAAAAAGCAATGTTTAGAATTGACAATGTCTGTTAAATCATCAAAGGCCTTTTGCATGTCACCCTTGTTTCAGCTTTGGGGGAAGCTCAACATCAACCAGAGTTGACTTATTAACTTCCTAACATTCTTCCACATTAGTCCGTTGTAGGTAATCATCTCAGCAACAGGAGTCCCTGACAGTACTGACAAGAGCAGCTCAGAGAACATGCTGCCCAAGAAGCCCGGCAGGTGTACCACCAGCGACTTATCCAGGAGTTTACAAGATGCGGCTGCTGGGATGTTATTAAAGCATCTATTCCTGGTCAAAAGCTTTGGGTCATCCAGACAATCGCAAGAGAAGAGTATCAATTTAAATTTATTTTCCTCTTTGATGGAATGGTGCGCATGGCCATCACTAGATAGCCTCCTTGTATATTTGGCTCCATTAAAATTACCAGGCAAGATCCCATTAAYTCCAGTGAAACTAGCATGTTATTCCAGATGCTTACCCAGTGCCTCCTTTGTATGAACTGTAGGTGAAGGTTGCACTTTGAATGGTGTTGCCTGCATTGCTCCTCTCAGCGAGGTGTTTGGGGTAGCTTGAGAAGCATTTCCAGAAGCAAAGGAAGAATTTCCAACTCTAGATACTAGAAAAGAGAACAGCGAGATCATTTCTGAAGTAGCCTGGGATTGTTTATTAACATTTCAGTAGCTAGCAAAATGTTTGTAAAAGAAGTAAACAAGATGAGTAGCAGAATGACAACCCAGAATTTTGGGAGAGCAGATTTTGGCTTTTTCAGATATCTGCTTGGCAGGTTCCCAAGGGAGACTGCCCTGAAGGGCAAGAGGGACCTTGGGCAGCTGGGTGGCCTCTGAGGACTCCGTCTTCAATTCACAGGAACGATCCATCCTGACACAGAAAGTCAAGCAGGCAGGAAGCCACCCAGGACAAACAGCGAACTCCCAGCTGAGCTCAAACAAAAAGGAATTGCACAGAAAGTGGAAACAGGGACTGGCTCCATGGAAGGGATATAGAGGCATTGCCCAAACATGCAGGGATGGAGTTAGGAAAGTCAAAAAGCTTAGCTAGGGTAGGAACTACCAGCCACACGCTATTGATCCCCAGCCAGTAACAGTCATACCAATAGCATCAGTTTTTATCAAAACTTGGCTTATTACCTTCTTTCACGTCTGCAGAAGTAGCTAGTCCAGTGGATCTCTTGTTAGGGTGCCTTCAAAGGAAAGATTAAGAACGTGAGCTTGAAATAAAAGCTATTATTTCAATTCCAGCTTCAGTTCAGGACTTAGCAGTAATGCACTCTAAGAAGTAAGGAGGCCTTTCCCAGTCTAGAACAAAGAACAGAGGGCAACTAGTGATCCTACTTTTTTCCCCCATGAATGACTCTCTTTAGTCACACAAATGAAGCAAGTGAGAGATCCTTTAGAATATTATTAGAGACTGCCCCCAGAAAGTTCCTCATACAGTTGCTACAGGTATAAAACCTGAAAGCCAGCAGAGTCCTTTAAAAAGTTTAGAATGCTGGCATTAAATACTCTTCTTGGATACAGTTTGCCTCCAAGTAACTCCACAACACAAGTGAATGACAATTGGTTCCATTTCCTCTTGTTGGCCAAGCCCACGCAGCCATGCTTGCTTTGCCAACCTATGTTTCTTCCTCCACCCTCCAATTTTGTTTCCTGTATTAGCTAAGTCACACAAGCAAGAGTGCAGAAGATAAATACAAGCACTTTTTTTCTTCTCTGGAGTCCTTCATGGCCGAGATGTAATGTATGGGATCTGCATGAACTAAGCATATCCTGTGCTTTATTTCAGGCATGCCAGGGACAGCAAYGCTGAATAATTACTTCACTTACACATTGAATTTCCTCTTAGTCATTACAATTAAAACACAGGGTTAAAGGAATTAAAAACTGAAATGAGGACTGTAAGTTACATAAGTTTGATCCCTGTCTAAATATTGGTTTCCACAGGCTACTTCAGTTTTCTTTTCAGAAGAGAAGGAGACTTTTTTGGTTAATTCTCAGCTGAAGTGTAGGTACTGAAGACTGCACAATTTGCAGAGCAAGAATTAGCCTGTTTATACGTACTGTTCTCCAGTGCTCCAATCAAGATCCGAGTCAGGATGTGCCTGTTCCCGAGCTGAAACATTACTGAATGGAGGGTGTAACAAACTGTTCTGGAGTTCTCCAAGCTCCAGCTGAGTTTTGACTGCATCCTTCTTATATGTTGCTTTCCACAGGGAGGTTGATGTCATCCAGTGGCTAATGGGTTTCGCTGCCTGCAGTGTAAGAGCAGTGGATGATAAAGTACTTGGTTGAGGCTGGTCTGGCACCAGACCTCCGGCGTTTTGCACATCTGAACTTTGACAAGATGCCATCCAGTTCTGCTGTAGAGCTGCACTGGGTGTCACAAGTGGATGCACCTTTAGAGATAAGAAATGTTCTTTTACGCTCAAAACCCTCYCCACAAATATCGCCATTGCCATTTTTCCTTTTATTTCTGCGTAACTATAACAGTTTTTCATGCATAAGAGAACTTTCATACGCAACTAAAAATAAATCGCGGAAAAGCAAAAACGAAATTTTGGGTTTAACAATCAAAATATATTTCATCGAGTATTTAAAGTTATGCCAGGTATCTATACTAGTGAGGTATTGCAGCCTGAACTTCCAGATTTAGTTAACAATCTAGTCTGGTTAGACAATCTACTGTCTAAAGCATGGTTAAATTTTGTGAGAGAGAATCTTAGAATCATTTAGGTTGGAAAAGACCTTTAAGATCATCGAGTCCAACCATTAACCTRGCACTACCAAGTCCACCACTAAACCATCTCCCGATGTACCACATCTACATGTCTTTTAAATACCTCCTGGGATGGTGACTCAACCACTTCCCTGGGCAGCCTGTTCCAGTGCTTGACAACCCTGTCGGTGAAGAAATTTTTCCTAATATCCAATCTAAACCTCCCCTGGCGCAACTTGAAGCCATTTCCTCTTGTCCTGTCGCTTGTTACTTGGGAGAAGAGATCGACCCCCACCTCGCTACAGCCTAGGTAGCTGTAGAGCACGATAAGGTCTCCCCTCAGCCTCTTTTTCTCCAGGCTAAACAACCCCAGCTCCCTCAGCCGCTCCTCATAAGACYTGTTCTCTAGACCCTTCATCAGCTTCATTGTCCTTCTCTGGACACRCTCCAGCACCTCAATGTCTTTCCTGTAGTGAGGGACCCAAAACTGAACACACTATTCGAGGTGCGGCCTCACCAGTGCTCAGTACAGGGGCACGATCACCTCCCTACTCCTGCTGGCCACACTATTCCTGATACAGGCCAGGATGCTGTTGGCCTTCTTGGCCACCTGGGCACACTGCCGGCTCATGTTCAGCCGGCTGTTGACCCACATTCCCAGGTCCTTTTCCACTGGGCAGCTTTCCAGCTTTCCAAGCCTGTAGCATTGCCTGGGGTTGTTGTGACCCAAGTGCAGGACCCAACACTGAGCCTTGTTGAACCTCATACAGTTGGCCTCAGCCCATCCATTTGGCCTGTCCAGATCCCTCTGTAAAGCCTTCTCACCTTCAAGCAGATCAACACTCCTGCCCAACTTGGTGCTGTCTGCAGACTTACTGAGGGTGCACGCGATCCCCTTGTCCAGATCGTTGATAAAGAGATTAAACAGAACTGGCCCCAATACCGAGCCCTGGGGAACTCCACTTGTGACTGGCCACCAACTGGATAAGTTCATGAAGACTGCTCCTATAGATCATAGTACATACTTACCACCGTCTTATTTGGTTCAGCTGATGTTGTAGATGCTGGTTCCAGTCTAGTTTCCTCCAARCTTTTGGTGAGCTGGGTGAGCTCTTCCAGCTTCTGCTGCAGGGCTTGCAGTTCAAGGACAGCTGACTCTTTTTTCCTTATGGAGTCTCTCTCTTCTTCTTCTAAGGATTAAACAATGATATTAAGTGAAACAGTTAATCAGTATCCAAATGAGTTTCTCAACACAGACATTACAAGCTGCTTGAATTTAAAATGCAGATATAGAGAGTCTGTGCAACTGCAGGACGACGCTCAGATCTAGAGGCGTAAGTTTGGGAGAAGCAGATATTTCCYACAGGACTCAGTGTCTAAGCTCTCAGTCCTGATCCCTCAAGGGGAGGGCTACACGACACCACCTCAGCACTGGCCTGGCAACCAGCGGCAGCCCTAATGCTTTTTAGCAGAGTTCACAGGCTAGCCTACCTCTCACTGGTGTGTAGCTGAGGTGCCAGACTCAACCACTGTTTTAAAAATGCATTAGCATCTTCCCTCCCACTGAATCTCTCCCTTTTCCACTGACTACAATTTATCCATTTCTTCCTTTATCAAATGAGATAATTACTTCTTTCATCCAGCAACATCCCCTGGCAACTTCCCCCCCCCCATATGGTCAGATATGCAACTAACACACTTCTGAGCAGCTGCTCTTTATTTGTTCTCAGGTTTGGTTTTGCTTCTCTAAGACTTAATTTRTCTTTTTGAAAGCCCACCTACTTTTTCTCCAAAATGTCATCATTCAGCAAACAAAGGTATTACCTCTAATTACAACCTTTGCCTTGAGACCATCCCAGCTACAAGCACGCCATCGCTGACTATACAAGGGGCATCCCACAGCTACATTTGCCAAGAAGGCCAAGTGAAGACAGAGTGTCACTCTTTGCTGCAGCATGCCTTTGATTCACTTGGGCCAAGGACAAAGCGTGGCATCATACATAACCATATGACAGTTTAAAGCATACTCTGGGCTCTCTCCAATTGCAGCCTACTGATAGGAACCAAGATACTATCACTCTTGAATTACAGGTGGCAAAGAGCCACAGCTAGAGCTCACATCGGTAACTAGTGCTCCTAAGAGCTGCTCACACTTTCCTCCCATTTTCTCAGAAGAAACACCACTCTATGAAAATCTAGGTTTCAAAAGACAAACCCAAGGGATGAGCTTGAATATTGATGTCAGTCATTTGGCATGTTACCCGATGTTTGCAAGCTCATCCCACCCTTTTTCTGTACGGGGACACTAACTTGGGCTTTAAGAAAGTTTTCAGGCTTCAGTAGAGAGGTTGAAAAGAAATGAATGCAGCCAAGAACTAGTTTTCCAAGAATATGAGAATGCTTCTGAAACAGCTAGATGGAAAGAGAAGAATACCCCATTCTTGCTGTCTTCTGAGGCGCTCGTATTTCTTGAAGTATCTGTTGGCTCTTAGCTCCTCAAATGAAAGTTCAGAGCCTTCACACATGAGCAGGTTTTTAGCATACATTGCAACCTGCTCGCATTCGACAACAGTAGATGACGACTTCGGAAGAACTTCAGATTTGGAGATGTACGTAACATACTTTCTGTGAGGAAAATTAAGAAAAAGCTCTATTCAGGTTTATTGGGTTTATTCTGAGACCGTGTTAATTTTCCCACAGTGTGACTTTAAAAAAAACCCAAACACTTACACTTCTTCTCTTCCACCAGAAGAACAGGACTGAGTACCAGCAGAATCAGGACCCTAAAGCAGGGCAGGGGAAATAAAAAATTAAAAAAAAAAAAAGAAGAAAAGAAAGAATTCCAATATTATAGTTAACCACCCATTTTGACAAGACCAGCAACCACGGAGACCCTAATATTTAGTTCCGATTGAAGAGATGACAATTCAGACCATAAGCATGGCAAGAACAGATCAGAAAGAGAGCTCTACAAGTCATCASAGCCTGAGGAAGTTCATCATGAAGAATTAGCCATATAACAGTTTGCTGTAACCTCTGAGAGCTTTTGGAAGACAAACAAGATCCCAGAGAACTAAGAGAGACAGATGTAGTTCTGGAAACSGCAGTTCAGAAGGACACTGGAACTAGTTGAACAGGTATTTTCTATTCCAAAAAAACAGGAATGTAAGTTATAGATCAGTTGGGTTTGTTAAGAACAGACTGGGTAGCCTCATCCAATTTCTTTGACAAACTATCCAACTTCAGGGCTAAGGAACAGGCAGCAGACATAGTAAGTTTTAAGCTCTATTCCATCATCCAAGATCTCTCAGTATTTGCAGGCAATACCAAACTGAAAGAGTCATGAGCACTTTAGAAAACAGGACCAAGCTGAGAAAGGTTACATCAGCTTCCTACCCACAGCCTTTCAGTCTTTAATTTCACCCCCCGTTCACCTTTCATCTGACTGTGCCAGAAAGGCTGTGAAGAACTGTTAACTAGCTTTGCCAAACCTCAGAAGAACGAGYGTGCTGCATTCTGGTACTTAGCCAAAATGAGTTACAAGTAGTATGGTTTCTTTTTCTGTTGTTTTATTGTGGGGAAGGAAGATRACTACAGGGTGACAGGATTTGGACTGTAAAGTTAACTCAAGATCTCCACGAAGTATGAACAGAACCTCAGCTGGAACTTGTTAGAGACTGACCTGGCAAGCTACAGAGGGGTTCATGAACTGTGATAAAGTCATCTCCTAGTCATTTYCCAGCTCAACAGGCTGACTTCTACAAGAAGCCACCATGCCACTCAGGACCAGGCTGGAAACTTCTCTTCCTCTGACATTATATTTTATTTGTTCTTAAAGAGTATTTAAAGAAGTAACTTGAATTTCATGAAAATTCAGTGTAGGTAATTTCCAAGAAGCATGACTGGCACCAAATCTATCGATAATGTTATTCCTCTAAAGAATGATAACTAGCTGGATGGATTTGCCTGCTCTTTCTCTGTGATTCTGGAAATGTGTCAAGTGACTAAAAAGTGTGTCCCAATGATTCCCAATTGAGATATTTCTATGACAATGTGATGCTTACAGCATAAAAACATCAGTAACATTTTTGAGATACACCAAATATAGTTAGTATATTTTATCTTTCTTATTCAGTCAAGCTCACCAAGCTAAATTTTATGTGAGGGCTCCACATTTTTCCCACAACGTCTAAGTCGCTTATTAAGTCATTTACCTGATTTTTGCAAGCGTACACCGGGTCATTAAGATTTGCAACACCTTTTCGAGGAGCCATTTGATTTGCAGCATGAGAGGTCTGAAGTGGTTTTATAACAGCAGCACCTGGGACAGATAATATAGGTTTGCAGTAATGAGTAGAAATCATTTTCTCATTTATGAATTTCTATTTAACTTTAAGCATTGGAAAACTAATACCTCATTTTGAATACACTCCCCTTAAGAATTTTAAATATGGCCAGGATAACAGGGAAAAAAACGCAAACGTTTCTACAGGAAACTTATTTTCTTCAGTGACAAAACTCACTGATCAAGGTAAAAGATTCATCTAATTGAGCTACAGCTCGCAGRCAGATATCTTTAGCCTCACCTTGCAAAGRAGGATTCCGAGGATCATAATTCTGCAGCCAGCTAAATTGCAAGAAATGTCAGTTATTATCATTAAGTCACCTGTCCCTCATTCCTCCCCACCCCCCCAGGAACCTTTGATTTCCTTGTACGGTCATCATGCCATGAAATGCAACGCTAAAAACCTCAGGTTAGTTACAGGACACTTATTACCATGTATGGACATATCCTGTTAGCTTCACATTCGCAAAAATAAAAAAGCCCGCAATAGGCAGCAGTATATGGAAATTGGGTTCTTGTTTTACCATCACCAGAGGGAACACTTATCATCGTGATAAGCACCAACTCTAGCACTTCCAACAACTAAATGCTAAACTCCAACAGGCACCCGCTCTCAGCTAAGTACTGTGCGATAAGCACAGGAAACTGGATATATGCATTATTGTCAACATATCCCCAAGGTGGACTAAAAAAATCCAGCTCAGATCAGGAATTGACATCTGATTTCACTGCAGTTCCAGCTACGGCCACAAACCAAAGTCAAAGAGGGTCCAAATCAAGCAGCAGCTGAAGTATGCATTCAACTGGCAGTGTCAATAGAAGCACAGGCAGCTACAGGGTAAGCTACAGCCAATTAATACGCTCTGGAAAGCATACAGATGTCCCTAACTTGAAAAGCTGGGTGTCATTAGCATGGCCAACTTGCTTGAGTTTCCAAGTAATGAAGCTCATGCATAGTATTTCCAAGGTAGGCTGCCTGAAGCAGGCCAGGCTATGCATCTTTATAGTTTGGATCTACTTAACAGAGACTAGACAGGAAATTAATCAATTAATTAAGGGATTTTTTTTCTGGGTCCTAATTCACTGAAGACAGTCTGGTACCGTTTTTCCTCAAAAACACCCTCCAAAACATCCAACAAATATTGAACAGCAAAGAAGTATTGTTAAGCTTATATCTACCTTTCACAAAAATAATCATTGGTTTACCTCTGCTACAGCACAGGGCATATGCACACAAGAAAAAAAAATTAACTGTAGGCTATCTGGATAGCTCAACRAGTAAAAGAATTACCAATACAGCTGTTGTAAGTTCTCTCGTGGCTGTGCCTGGTTGTGAAGTCCTTTTTGAAGGACAGCTCCTGCACACTGCACGTTGCCTTCATTTACAAGCTGCTGAGCCCAAGCAACATAGAAGTTAGATGCCTTGGCACCAATTCCCTGTCCATACAGGTAGTCAAAATACTGGCAAGGAGAAGTGATGAACTCCGCCTGCATAAGATAAAGATGCATAAGCACTTTCAAAAACATCCAAGGAAGTTATAGAATCATAGAATCATTAAGGTTGGAAAAGATCTCTAAGACCATCAAGTCCAACCGTCAACCCAACACTACCATGCCCACTAAGCCATGTCCCAAAGTGCCACATCTACACGTTTTTTAAACGCCTCCAGTGATGGTGACTCAACCACTTCCCTGGGCAGCCTGTTCCAATGCTTGACCACTCTTTCAGTAAAGAAATTTTTCCTAATATGCAATCTAAACCTCCCTTGGCGCAACTTGAGGCCATTTCCTCTCACCGTGCAGGCAAAAAAACCTGATAACAATTTCCTAGTTATCATAGGAAAGCATTATTTTCTAAAGATAAAACCAGTTGGTGGATAAGATACCTCTCACAAGCTAAACAGCTTAATAACACAGCTTTAAAGAAAAACATGCTATCCTCCAGCAAGACTGAAAAGTTCTCAGAGCTCCTGCAGAGAGCAATACATCTGAATTCCACGTCATGTTTCTGAGAGGTCCTTTTCCTCCCACAGCTCTTGCAGTCACAGACTACAGAATAGTGGGACAATTTTAATTTTTTAGGATAGCTGAATTCCCCAAAAAGCATATACCTACCAGCTTAATACAGTAGTTAACAAATCTTGCATCTTGGTGGTACCTCTTGTCACTCAGGAACATCTTCACGAGCTGCTCCAGGAGACTGGGCAAGCGGGTTTGTTTTTCTTGAAGGGGAAGACATCCTTCTACCCACTGCACGTACCTGAAATACACCCGAGCGCGTTACCAGCCTGCCGYGCACCCGCAGCGACGCTAACGTCCGCTCCACGGCCGCGCTGACCTGTCCCACGGGTCCAGCGGGTCAGTCCCTTGGTAGTTCCGTATCTGAGCCTCGTAGCTCCTGCAAGGCAAAGGGCAGGTCAGGCTGGGCCGAGGGGAGAGGGCCGCAGCCCTGCCCAGAGCAAACCGCCCCCGCGGCAAAGGCTGAGGCCCGCACCCCTACGCGCCCCCGGCCCCCCTGTAGCACCCGCACCCTCCGCCCTAACGCGTCCCCCCGCACAGGCCCAGGTGGTCCCGGCAGCCTCCCCGCGGGCAGCGGCCCCTGGAGCCCCCCCCCCCCCGCACGGCCCCCTCCATCGCCCGCCCGCACCAACGGCTGCCGACGATTCAAACCCGCCGCGCAGGCGCGCCGCAGGCCGGAGTCGCCCTCCCATTGGCCGCCTCGCTACGCCAATCCCGTCCGCTTCCTCCGGGAAGCCACGCCTCCTTTGTCCGCCCGCTGCTGGGAGCGGCTCCCCCCGTGCCGACGCCCCGGGTGCCCCTTGCCAGGGCAGGGGGAGAAACAGGTCCCTAAACAATAACAAATTCCGGTTCCGCAAAGCTAGAGGCTGCATGGGGCAGGTCTAGGCAGCACTATTCACTGCACTCCGCTCCCCTCAGATGCCCCCCTCGGCACGCACAGATAAACACGGAGGTTCGGAGGCGCCCAGGGCTCTCCCTGCCTGTTCCCAGCCCGCACGGGGGAGAAGAGGATGCATCACACCCAGCCACCTCCCATCATCAACGCTGTAATAATCAGTCATTTTTCCAGACCGCTGAATTTAGTGTACCAAAGAGCTGTTTAATTCAGCTTATGTTGGTCCATAGATGCATATAAAAGTGCTGTAATACAAAATTCCAGTTACAAGAAGTAGGTATTTCATAACATACTGAATACGGCACCGTTACTTGACTGGCACAATCAGATACACCAACCCTCCCTCTGCTTTCCTGTGAGGGTAGTTCCAGTTACAACATTTATACGAGACTTTACATGAGATAAAGCTCCTTTAAATGACGAAGCCATTTCCGGCACCAGCTGCCCCTTCCACTGTGTAATCTGGCCCCCACGCGCGTGAGCGCGGTGGCTGAAGGCAGCCAGCCGGGGAAGACACTCGAGAGCCGGGCAGCTGAGGATTAGCTCCTCCTCAGTGACTGATTGCCCTTGTTACGCAGCACTCTCCAAGGTCGTATTACGGGGTACAGCAGCGGTAGGGGACAAGTTTAAGATCTCTTCAAATGAAGGGCCTTCATCCTCAAGGGGTATCTCTGCCTCAAACATACGCTGGAGCAGAGCGTCAACCGTTCTGTACCCTGCAGGTGGCCAAAAAAAAAAAAAAAAAGTCACTGTAAACATCCATTCCTGTTCCTCAGCAGGAGTGAGGTAGTGGCTACCTTAAGGCAGCTCTCACTCAAAGGCTGCYCCCCTTGTTTTACATTAAACAGGCACGAAAACAAATGCCCCAAATGATGTTCCCTGGTATTTTACCCCATATACTTTCAAGCACTGTGAGCACTTCTAAAGGATAAGACCATTATTTTCAGATTTTAAGCACTTCTACTCCCGTATGTCCTTCAACGGATTTGTGATCCCAATCAGCTGCCAAGCCGAGAACCAGAAGACTGGGGAACTGCTAAGGTACAGCAAGAAAGCCAGAAGAAAAAGTAAGCATTAAGCTAGAGGAAAGGAGAATATAGTCACCCCGTGATCCAAGCCAGGAGGAACACAGAGTGCATACAGGAAGGAGAAAAAAATCAGACTTCTTGGGAACAGCAGGACCTCAGCCATCAAGACAGCGTCTTCATAGACTGGCTACTGAAGACAAGTGTGCACAGGAGGGCCTAGGTGGGAAAGAGGAAGAGGAGTTGCTACAGAAATAGAAAACCAGCAAACATTGGAGTGCCCACAGTTCTCTAAAAATCTCCAGCTGGTCTTTAGCTGCTTTTATAGCCCAAAGGAAGCAGAAGTATGTGGGAGCTTCCCCAGAGACAGGGGCAGTTCAGAGCCTTGGCCTCTTAAACTAAAGACTGGGCAGACTGTAGGGCTGCACTTACGTTTGGAGGCAATTTTAAACAGCAGCCCTTTAGACTGTGGCTTTGTTCCACCTTCCCCCTCGAGGTCATGCTCAGCACTCTCCATGTTATCAAGGAGCTGTTCATCCTGGAGTTCATCCCTACACAAGAAGGACCAGAAGTTACGCCAGGGAGGGCACATCTCACCCCAGGGGCCCACACGTACCCAGCAGCAATGGATTCTCTGGGGCRGGGCAAGCACCAGTCATGTTGTTAGTCTCCAGCATCTCCCCTGTCCTCTGGGCAACAGCCCTGGGCTGGAAGAGCTCAGCAAAGCAGACACAAGGCCAACGTGAGTAGCCTTCTGCTAACATCTAGACCAAGCCTACACAGTCATGACAGATGAGCAAGACCTTTGTGACAAAGAAGAGGAGTCTCAGCTCACACCTTGGGAGAGAGGGAGGCATTTTCCTGCAGTCCCACAGCCCTTGTCGGATGTGCCTAGCCAGCCACATCCAGCATGACRCTTTTAGGGGGCTTACTCTTGAACTCCCATTCCCAGCTCCTGGATTTTCTGTTCAATGGCTGTTTCTACTTCACTCTTCTCTAGGGAGTACTCCACAAAGAAAGCTTCCAAAATGAATGACACAAAGATACTGAAAGAAATGATGAGCAGAATTACACAGCAGCATTTCCTTACTGGCACCCCCCCTGCTTTTGGGCATCAACTACTGTCTCAGTATTCCCAGGCTCATTCCCCAGCACACCATCTCCTCCTCTGCTGGAGATGGGGAGCTCTAAGTCAGAGCAGCACTCAGTGGAGATAAGAACAGATGCAGCAGATTCCTCTATGCCACATGTCCTGCCTGTCTCCAAGACTCACACCACGTGTGACCATCGGTACCACCCTGACAGGGGGCAGAGCTCCTCTTGCCTCCAAAATGGAGAAAAGCAACCCCAAACTTACTTGACAATAATTATCACCATCACAATGTGGAAGGCAATGAAATACAGCTTCGCAGGCTGAACCGTCACGTTGGCAAATCCATTGGCAAAGAGTATAACAGGAGTTAAGGGCAAGAGTGCTAAAGGAGGAGAACATCTTGCTGTAGATCAGTGCTAAGGGAGGATCCAGATAATACTGCCCAGCAATGGCCTTCTGAACTAAGCCCTCTGCAGGAACCATTTCTCTGATGTCTGGCACTAYGTGCAAGGGTGCGTGCAATACAAGGGGAAGAGCAGAGTTGGGGAAGAGCATGGATCACCGAGTTGTAGTTTGGACCTTCCAAAGGATATCATGCCACTGATTGACTACAGTGAGCTCCATCAGGACAATGAAGGACGATGCAAAGTTGTTGAAGTTGTTCTTGCAGTATTTTCCACGGGCAAACAGAGAATCCTTGAGAGCTGGGYTTCCACATTCCAGGGCATAAGGAGCATTCGAGTTTGCAGGGAAGAACTGGATTTTCCCATGGAATAACTCCATGCCAATGATAGCAAATACACAGTACACAACCTGGGAAGAGAAACCCCATCGCCTGCTTCTCCAGTGAGCAGCAAGCTCCATGGCAAGTTTAGAGTTCCAGCAGGTTTTCCAGTTTTTACAGACATGGCAAGCTCCTGAGGAGCAGCATAGGGTCCAAGAGACCCAACCCCCTCAAGGGCAATTACCAGGCAAGAATAATAAGCCAAGAACTACAGCTCAAATACATGGAAATGAAATATTCTCAAATCATAAGAGGAGAACTTATTTTTAGGAAGTTATTTGAGAAACAGGTTTCTTGTTCAGCTTCTTGCCCAAATCACAGTTTGATTCCTTACAGTGTGAGGCCTAGACTGCACAGAACATCCTCATGCCCCGTGGAGCAAAGAAGAATGCCCTGACCTGGCAACTAGCAGGAACCCAACCCCTTTGCACACATTTACATGTGCAATGACCAAGAATCAAATGGACACTTACAGTTTCAAAGGCCAGCCATCCAGAGATCTGCATTTATCCTCTTGAAAACACCATGAGCGTGAGATTTAAGACACATTCCTGTAAAACTGGAGTGCTTTGACCTAAGATACCAGGATTTCTTACCAGAGTCAGCCCACCAAATGTCAACATTGTCGGTACGATGTTTATCAGTGTGTTCATGATGACCCGGAACCTACAGCAAATGATTCATGACAACACCTGCTGTGGGGAGGCTCTTTTAAAGCCCATGCTTGCTTATTGTCACATCCCATCCAGCTTGTCACATCCCATCCAGCATGTGCTCCCCACATGCCCTTCTTTCTAAGTAAGTCTCCAGAGAGGCTGCAACAACTGCGCTCACCCCAGGCACGCTGGGACAAGGTCTTGGGATGCTTTGTTGAGTGGCCACGGTCAGTTCGAAGCAGCCATGCAGAGCAACTCAAGGCACTGTCTCAGCCAGCCTCTGACACACCCTGCCGCAAAACCCATACCCCTATCCCATTCTCTTCATTACCTTTGAATGCTGTCAACAATCCTTATTAGTCTGAGGACCCTTAAGATGAAGACAATGTCCAGGATCTGTTGGCTGTTGTACTTCGTGGCTGAGAAAGCAAAAGAGTTTTTTTTGTTATGAAAAATAAGCAGGTAAGTGTAGAGATAAAGCATGTTCTTACATTTGTTAGGATTATGTCCTTGTTAAACACTTTGTAACAGGTATTTATTTAAAAAAAAAAAAAAAGAAAAAAAGAAAAAAGACTGGGTTAGTTCTTAGAAACACTATAGGAAATTCATTGTCCTGTAAAAAAGCCTCCCAAGCCCAAGGTGATGGCAAAAGACGACTCAAGACCACCGAGTTTCCCAGATGCATGCAGACTGCTTAAGCTGCACTTACTCGATTTCAGAGTGGTATTGAGTATCGTTGCAGTCAAGGCAGCAAAGATGATGAGGGTATCAAACCTAGCACGAGGGAAGGCAGTGCTGTTAGCTTTGTGGCAACAGAGAATTGGCGCTTAAGCTGCCACACGACRCATGAAAGTAGTAACCCCTCTTCCTCACATCTGTGCCAGGCAGCCCTGCATCATCTCAAACTATTTGCAGGGTGGGAAGATGCAGAAAATTTGTTTAGCAAAACACTTTCCCCTGCCTAGGCACTATCTTCACATGCTGCAGAGTCACCTTTGACTGAGCTAGCAGAGCAGGGCAGAGAACAGTCAGAGCCAGGAAAGAGGACAATGTCCTCTGATGCATACAATCATTTTAATTACACCCTGGCACATGAGTTAGGCAACCCATCTCTCCAAGAGACTTTCAGTTCTTGAGGGGCTGAAAGCAAAGATCTCATCACATTTCACCTTTAACACAAACATTCATCCCACTCACCAGTTCCAGAACTGATTTTTGCCGAAGAATGCCCTTGGTTCATAAGTGTACACTTTCAGGAGTATTTCAATTATATACAAAGCAAGGAAGACCCATTCTGCATAAGAAATATAGGGGGTTTCCTCATCCAGAGCAATGAAGATAGCATTTGTTAGAATGATCACATCGTAAGTCCAAACAAATCCCCTGCAAGAAGAAAAAGAGAAATCAGCTGCCACTCCCAAGAAGGTAGAAGTTACGCTGTTATTTCAGGAGTTCTTTGCCTCCTCTCTCAAACATTGCCATTTAGGTAAACTACCTTTACCACCAGTTCTCCCCAAACACGAGAGTTTAGGAAAGTTACTACAGAGTTTAGCTTTGCCCTTGAAGTCCAACACAAAGCAGAGCACAAGCCCTCAAGGTACACCACTGCCAATGCTCCCAGGGTTAAACGAACTCTTAGAGGCTGACTGCAACTGTGTTTCTAACAACTCAAGCAGCGTTTCTCAAGCAGAAAGACTGCATGAGTAAAACAGAAGACTATACAAAATTGGGAGGGGTGGCTGACACACCAGATGGGTGTGCTGCAGTCAGGCACCTGCCCAAGCAGGTAGAGAGGAATCCCMTCATGTTCAAAGGGAAATGCAAAGTCCTGCTCCTAGGGAGGAATAACGTCAGGCACCAGTGCAGGCTGGRGGTCAACCACCTGAAAAGCAGCTCTGCAGAGGATCTGAGGAGGGTGTAGGRGCGTGGGTCTTGGTTGTCAAGTTGCACATGAGCCAGCAATGCACCCTGGTGGCAAAGGTGGCCAACAGCATCCTGGGCTACATTAGGAAGAAGTTGTGAACAGGCCCAGGGAAGTGATTTCCCCCCCCGCCCCCTACTCAGTACTGATGAGGCCTCATTTGGAGTGCTGTGTCCACAGCTGGGCTCCCCAGTACAAAAGAGACATGAACATACTAGGGTGAGTGCAGCAAAGGGTCACAAAAATGATTAAAGGATAGGATAGTCTGACACATTACACATTGAGAGAGCTGGGATTGTTCAGCCTGGAGGGGAGAAGGGTCAGGGGGATCTCAATATGTATAAATACCTGATGGGAAGGTGCAGAGAAGATGGAGCCAGACTCTTCTCAATGGTATCCAGTGAAAGCACAAGAGGCAAGGGGCACAAGTTGAAATACCGGATTTTCCATTTAAACAAAAAAGGCTTTTTTTTTTTTTTTTTTTTTAAACCAAGGGTGGTCAAACACTGGAACAGGTTGCAGAGAGGTTATGGAGTCTCCATCCTTGGAGATACTAGACATAGCCCTGAGTACCCTACTGTAGCTGACCCTGCTTTGAGGAGGGGGGTTACACTAGACCATCTCTCGATGTTCCTTCCAACCTCAGTGATTTTGCAATTCTGGGAAGACTCAGATGTGAAACAGAGCACTAGTAGCTTGTAGTACCAACTTGGTAAGAGCTGATGAAGCAGCACAATGCTGCTTTGCAGCAGAGACTRCTGACGTAAAATCACCTTTAAGTGAAGCATTAAGTCTGGTCCTTCAAGGCAGGCCGTAAAGCACTTCTTGCTTTCAGTAAAAACTATTTACACTCAGCACCTATAGAAGATCTGAACAAGTGGGACTGGAAGAGGTATGGACTCGCCAATAGCCAAGTCTAGTTTCTCCACACCACTAAAGGTAGGCTAAGAGCAGAGCTGGTCCACAGAAAACTTAAACAGAACCCCCAACATTTGCCTAAATGCAGTTTGCACTTTCCAGCACAACACCCAGATGAGCATTTGCTTGCAACACCRCTGCTCTGCAGCCCTTTGAATGTTAAGAGCTGCTTGCTCCACTAGTAGAGGCTTACCTGTGCCTAACCATGCTGCGCAGGAACTGACTCATTGCTGACTTGTATACACGAGGCATCCATTGCCCCAGCGGATGGCTGCGTATTTTCAGGGTAATCACCTGGATGTTGAGGAGATCTGCCAGTTGTACAAAGGACTTCTTGTCTGCAGTASGGAAAGCACTACACATTAGTCTGCTGTCATTAGAAAGAGACAGTGTCTGGCAAATGCAAACCTATATGCACATGAGTTGCAGCAATCTGGACTCAATATCTGTTCACAGCAGCGGGCAACGCACGTGCCCAAAGTGGTATCCACCACAAAACAGGCTGAACTCAGTACTCAAGCAGCTCCTCTGCCCCATTCCTGGGGGACTGGCTCAAGCCACAGGCCAACAACCAACACAAACCTTTAATGATCAGGATGGGCACGATCTAGCATGAGGAGACTGACCCATCTCTCYTGATATCCTGTCTCCAGCAGGAGCAGAGTGAGAGGCTCCAGAGGACTGTGTGAGAAGCCACATTGCTCGGAGGAATCTGATAACAAGGGAGGCTTTCTTGTCCTGTGCTGAGAACAGGAGGTCCCATTCTCCATGGCGAGCTTGGCCTGATGTCAAATGGCCACGAAGAGCCACCAACAGCGTACATGACACGGGCTACAGCACATGCAGAAAGAACAACCTTTCAGGACTTAAGCAATCTGGAGGGAAGCAGGAARAGGGGCCTGGAGTCCCTCTGGGTCCATTACAGACCACAAGTCCCAGTGCCAAAACCCTTGAAGCGTCAGGCTCCTGAMCCCAGGCTCCTCACCAGTCCCTTGAGCATAGCAGCGCCCCATTGCTCACCTATGAAACCCTTCTGYTCATCATCCGAGATGCGTAGCAGCAGCTCTCGGTGGGAGTTGCTGATATCAGGAGCCACCAGCTTGACAAGCTGCTTCCATCGGGCTTCTCTAACCACAGACTGTGCTCCCTCCTCTTCCTTCAGGAGGTTGAAGGCTTCTATCATCTTGCGGCGCTTCATGTAAGCAAGCTTGCGGATCTCATTCTAGAGAGAGTATCAGGATTCAGGCAGCTTCAGTTACCCTTCCTCCTCCTTGGTTTTTTTAATCTTATTTTCAYGGCACAGAGATGCAAGAAGAGACTCAGAGGAACACATTTGGAGTGATATTAGACACAGAGTACAGCACAATCAATGGGGTGATGAGAAATGCTCTTTAACAGGCAACCATGGGCCCTCTGCACAGCACTCTGGGAAGATCACTAGAYTGCCTGCTGCTGGGAGATGCACTGAAAAAACCAGAACAAGCGACAAAGGATAGTGTCTAACAGGAAGGAGATGGGGGGATATCTTTCAAAGATCAAAGGATCTGCATGCCCACAGGTCACAAAAGCAAAGAGGATGTGTCCTGTTTGCTTCCCATCCGTAAATGAATACTGCTGAGATCAGGGGTGGAGATCCTCTTCTGCACACGATTACAAGCAGGCTAGAGACCAGCCTCTGGGAAGACCTAGCAGACTGCTTATTGAGAAGGAGCCAATCCCCTCATGGGAGCACGCAGCGATTTCCAGCTCTCACTCTTTGGTCACAAGTACCACACTGCACCTACTCAGTTTGGGTGGAAGAAGCAAGAGTTCCAATTTACTCAGACCTCCCTTTACATCTCCTTTGCTTTAAGAGCACGTGCAGTGGCAGCAAAAGTGTGCTGTGTATTTATAGCCAACTAAAAACAGTCTCCTGGATAGAGACAGTGGTTTTGAGCTAGGACTAAAACTAACAGTGATAATACAGAGACACGTGCCTCCTATCTGCTGCAACTTCTTCCACAGCAGCACAGAATATTTCATTGTTAAATGCTAAAAGCAGAACTCACAAGCATCCCCATGATATGAAAGGYGGACCTGTGCTTGTTACTTGCAGAGGATCAGCAGAGGCCAGAAGCTGTACCCCCTTCTCCACATTTTCCAGAAGCAGAAGCTTTCCAAGGGAAGGCCAGATATTTCCTTACAAGGTTATATAGAACAGCAGGCAGTCACTGATCACAATTCAACCCACCAAACATTACCTTCAGGTGTTTTTTGTAGTTGTTGTACACAACAGCCAGGAAGAGTGACATGAAGATATAAGTGTTGACAATGACAAAGGCAATGAAGAACAGGGCATACCATGAGCTGAAGTCAAATGCTGGCATCCTAGAGAAGTGGAGAGAGATTGCTACTTGCTGAGCAGACGAATAGAGAAACTACAAGAAAACAGTCTTCCAGATGGATTTCAAAGTACTGCTTTGGATAGCCAGAGAATACCCAAGCTAGGCAAAAAAGCCAAAACTGTGCATTAGTTCAGTTACAGAACTTTTTTCTTCCACTAGGTTTTCCTCCTAGTTTATCAGTCCCTGATTGAAGGGATGCAGGAGAGAAAGCAGAGAGATTAAGCTTCTGTCAGTGTCGCTAAGTTTAAGTGCAGAGTCTTGAGGTGAGGTCTCAGTTGTAAGCTGGCAAGTTACTGGCTTCACAGACCCTCACTGCACACAGACCTCCCCTTCCACTTACTCTAGGAGAACTAGCTGCATTCCTCAGACTAAATGCCCAGGGTCCCTGTAACATCCCAGTTCTGTTCAGCACATCTCCAGCACACAGATGAGCGCGCCGTTCGTCCCTGCCCCCCTCTTTGATGGCACCTTCACAGTACAAACCAAAATAGGAATGCAGTTAGAACAATGAGGATGGAAAGCCCAATCCTCACATAAGTTTAACACAGCTGTGCAAATTAAAGTCTGCATAGAAAGCCCTGCAAATATTATGAGAGAAAAAGACATCTGATCACTAGAGCACACCATTCCTTCTTAGGAAAGGGTTTTAATCAAAGAGTGTGTGTATTTGTCGCTCAGGTTTAAACCTTCATCAGCTACTGGGTCATTCGGAAAGCAGCGTTTTTAATGCAACTTTTCTAAAAGTCTTCCTAACCTCAGATTCTGGTTCAGAGCCATTTAAAAAACAGATGGCTGACAATTCGTGAAGCCCCTGCAGGCTGGAAAAGTAAAAGCCCTGTTCCTGCTCTGAAAAACCTTGTTGTGCAAAACACAGTACTGTTCTAACTAGAGATCCTGCCACTAGGAGCAGGACACCAGCATTCACAACAGAAAGACCGCAAGCTCAGCATACGTACATGACATCCGGGCTGTTTGCTGTCGTCACCAGCACATAGAGGTCAAACACAATTTCTAGGTAGTTTTTGAAATATGGCAAGCCTTCTGCTGTCTGGAGATTCCTAGGAGGAAAGAGACAATCTGAAGTTAAGCACAGAGATCACATGTCCCACACCACAGGAACTGCATGTATCAGCAGTGCTTGTATTCATTAGTAATTGTTTAGAGTTGCCAGATTCCCTCCTGCCCAAAAGTATCACACCCGTTCTTCCCACCCAGCTCTGAGCAAAAGTATTCACACCTCTCACCAAACAGCTTCAAGGCCATGAGGGAGAACATGAGAAGGCTAAACATGAAGAGCAAGAAGACATAGGTGATCTCTGGCAGCGTGTTGCGGATACTGCGGAAGGCTCTCCGAATCTGCCAGGGAGAAGGGAAGCATTTAGAGGCAAGATGGTACCCATTTTCCCCTCACCAGCTCATCYGGATCAAACACCTACACAGGGACAGGCAAGCAAAGTGGGACACAGGTAGTCTTCTGTTGCCTGGCAGGAGAGATTCTGACCCAGATGTATGTGCCAGTTCTGTTCTGCTAAAAACTGTGCAAGAGTACCAGGCCCTTCCTCCTCATTCCCCAGAGGAGATGCTAGGAGAGACCTTATCTACATACCATCATGAACTCAGCTAGCCAAGGGACAGAGGGCCCTGTGGCACTGCTGAGATGCTCTTGCTGCAGGGGACTGGTCAGGGACAGAAGCCCATCACTCCAGCCTACAAAACACATGCTCTGAGCCTGAAAGTTCAACTGCTGCCTCYCCCAGGCCTCAACAGCACAGTAGTTTTATTCATTTGTAAGTCAGGACCAGAATGGCCTTGGGCAGCAGGGCAAAGATCTCCCTGTGACAAGAGGAATCAGAGTCCAAATCATCCACCTTGACTACAAGTTAAGTTTCTGAGAACAGTGTGACACTCGTGCCTGTTTGCCTAGGAAACTTCCAGAAATAAGTAACCTGGCCCCTGACCCAGGGAGAAATAGTTTTCTCATTTGTGGTGCTGCTCATGTTCACGTCTCCTGAGGACAGCATCTAACTCTGCTTGCAAAMAGAGGCTGTGCCTCCACACAGGCTGGACTAAGCACAGCCCATGGGCTGACCTTACAAGAATCATTCTTCCTTCTCCRTGCAGTCTTACATTTTGTTAAGCTTGATCTTTCCTAAATCATCACAGCACCATGTTTGGTGAGAAGCTCTAGTTCCAGCCTCAAGCACACTTGGGGTTCTGGGYACCAGTAACCCAGCCCATAGGTACAGGGAGAAGCCTTCTCGTACTTTGCAGAGAGCCCAAGCGGCACCAGTGAGAATGCACCCTTTTCTTCATCTCAAATTCTYGCTTCAGGCCACCTCTAAGAGAAACCTTCACTCACAGGAACCTAAATTCTGCCATTTCTGCCCAAAAACCTTTCTACTAAATCTCCTGGATCTCAGAAAGCAGYAGGCTTTACAAAAATAGGACCCTGCACCAAGGGTACATCCCACCAGACCTCTTCCTTACCTGGCGACTCTCTGCAAAGTTGATCAGGAAGATGGGCCTCACAATTCTTGACCATCGAATGCTCCTCACATTGTATATCCTGAGGACCCCATATATGGCCAAGTCTGTTAGTGATAACTGTAGAAGAAAGAAGGAAAATTCCCAGAAACAATGTTGGAAATGTGTCTAGATGGTGAAGACAATAGGGTTAGCTGATAACAAGACAGATGCACACACGACAGGTTTGTGAGAACTGGCCGAGCTGTTGGTTGGTTTGGCCATGGCTCTTGTACAGCCCTTGTGCACCAGGAAAGCAACAGGAGGAAAAAGYCACCTCAACCTTGGAGGCTCCCCTAGGCCTAACTCACCAGGATGGCAACCATGATGCAGATGTTCTTGGTATCCTTCCAAAATACATTGCGAAGGGTGACTTTTGCAAAATGTGTCAGTCGGCCAAAGAACACCAGAAGGCACAACACCTCGACAAGAGAAGTGACCTGCAGAGAGAGAGAAAGGGCCCAAATCAGGACAACCAAGAACAGCGCTAGCCCTCTTCGCACAGATGAGGATGTTYAAGCTGGGGTACAGCAAAGAAAAAACAGGCAGACTCAGTATAAAAGTTTTTCCAGCAGGTTTTGCYGTCGGCTGTTTTGCAGGCTCACATATCTGGCACTGAGCAATAGTTTCAGGCTTCCTTTTGCAAAATTCCCTGCCACAGGCAGGTTAAAGCCAGTAAATTTGTATTTGCTCAGGATTCAAGGAGCACATCTCTCTCAAACACACTAGTGCAGAACAAAAAGGCTACAGAAAAGTCAGTCCTAAGGGCAACACTCCACTTTTGCTTTCAGACATGAGGACTGGACTTGGGTCACACAGAAGGCTGGAATTGTTCTCCGAGATGCAGAAAAGCAACATAACTTTGCATGCCACGGTCACATCATCACATCAGCCATTGCTGATGGCCACGATGGCTCCCATAGCCCCTGTCTAGCTCCTATGCCCCTTTTTTGTCCCCATTTCAGTAGATCAAAGATATCAACAGAAATATCAGCATCGATTATCTCTTGACATCTTTGATGACTAGTTTCAAGCAAGAAACCCTTGCTTGCTCTACCAAGCAACGCAATACTAGTTGAATTGCTGCTTGTACACTGAAAACTTACCAGGAAGGGGAGCGGATACACAGCAGGTTCTTCAAACACTGCAAGGGACAGGTTGAGAAAGATGAAGAAGTAGGTGGCTGTTCGCATAATCCAGTGGTTATAGAGATAATAAAGCCTGCAGAAAGAAGGCAGTGGCACCATAAATAGAGGCTTCAGTGCACATACCCATGGGCTCACMAAATACATCTTGGAAGAACAGCACATGCTGTCCCAAACAGTCAAGGAGGAAGAAGGGTAGCACAATTTTTGCCAGCCAGGGATTTGGCAATTTGTTTTCCGGCCCTTCCTTATAGTCTTATAGCTGATGGACACTGTACTCCCTTTGAGGGAGCAAAAAACCCAGGAAGGTGGAACACAGGTGTTCTTCAGTTCAGTTTAATATAGTCTTATAGCTGATGGACACTGTACTCCCTTTGAGGGAGCAAAAAACCCAGGAAGGTGGAACACAGGTGTTCTTCAGTTCAGTTTAAGGCTGCAATGTATAGATTTGGTAAAGCTGCTTCCTTTTTGTAATTACCTTGTTCCTAAATTTGAGTGCAAACTTCTGCTAAGCTCAGGTATCCACATGACACACAAAGTAAGTCTGATTAGTTATCTAACACCCTTTCTTTGCCGGTTAGAAAGCAAAGAGACAAAGAAAAAACACCAGAGAGAAGTATGGAGTTGCACAGTAAACTGGTTTTTATACAGAGCTTAAGTAGTATTCCATGCTCTATGGCAGCAAAACCTCTGGTGAATGCTAGCAATAACCATGAAMACATCCAGCTCTAAGCCTCCCACAGGAGGTTTCACACAATGGCATGCAACAGTGGCTGCTTTGGTGAGACGGAGAAGGATCTTTGCAGATCAGATCTGCAGAGCATATAGTTTCTCTGCCAATAAAAAAAGCTGCCAACATCACCAAACTGTCATCTCATCTGTCCAATAACCACCTGCATAAAGGCTACAGGGCAGGTGATTATACAGATGACATGATATTATACCCTTAATAACACCATCAAGATACGTTTCTACTATTTGGACTAGGCATACTTGGGCAGGACAAAACTATATGCAAAGAGTGTTTTTCCAAAGCAGACAGACATTACAGCTACACAACAGCATACACCTGCTCAAAGCCTTTGTAACAAACATACTTAACCATGCGTGTGTCTCTAAGATACCCAAGAAACTTCATTGGTTAAGACATGGGAACTAAGTAAAAGGGAAGGGTTTTATGGGAAGGGCTACAGGAGTCATTAATGCTCACACACTGCTTTGCTGGCAGTCTGTTGTATTGCCTTTCCCTTCTACTCTAGCCACCTTCTCCCAAGTTTTACACATGGAAATAGTTAGCCTAAAGCAGTCCAAGCCTGAGGGAAAAATCACCTCTCTGACTGAAGCTGCTCAGCCTCTTGCCAGCAGCTAAACGGGAAGAGAGTCACCGTTGCAGGCAAAACATTCTTGACTTCGGGAATTTCACTTAACTTACTGCCAATTAACGTAAGCTTTTAACTACTCCTGCCCCTAGCAGCTACCGCCCTTTCTGAAGTACACCTGAGCAGAGGTGCCCTACACTCCTTTGATTAGCTGAAGCTTTGGTGTGCAGCAGGTTGGTGTCACCCGCTGCCACGCCAGTTAGTGAGGGCTGTGACCGCCTAGCGCAGGGCTGTTCACCCACACAGGCCAACCATGCAGCCCCCTACTACCAAAACCCTGCCGCTTACACCCAGCACAGCCACACTCCAGCACTCCCTTCCACGCCAGCGAGGGCTGACCAAGCTTCCCATACTCTTCATCCCCACAGTATGCTACAGCTTCCGTCTTGAAATATTTTAATTTTTTTTTTGCTCCAGCAAAAACCAATTTTTTTGTTTCCCTTCCCATCCTCAACATACAGATGCACTAAGCCCCATTCAACATATACGTTTCAGCTTAAATCCAGTTCTTTGCATCCCACCTAACCAATCTTCTCAGCACCCAGCTGGTGAACCTGAAGTCCCCAGCCTTTGCTGGCTGTTTTTCTTTGGACACAGTTACAGTTGGTTCTCCCCATCCCAGCTTGAGTGCCCCACTACACCGCACGCTGCCTGAAAGACCAGCACCGCAGAGCCCTGCTCCAACGCGATGGTGTGGGTGTTGGCAGGGACGCAGACCTCCTTACCTGACTGCCTCCGGGGACGTCTTAAAAGGAATATTTCTGTTGTACTGCGCATCGGAGACAAATGCTGCTGCCAGCAGAAGATCCTGTGGAAAGGGGAAAAAAAAMCACAGACACCTGGTCAGTAGGTGTTGGAGCCTGAAATAAAATTTAAGGCAAATATTCAGAGGAGCTTCCTTTCACCCCAGAACACGCTATAGARGCGAGAAGCGGTACAAGGGATGCCGCAGCTTCGCACACCCACGTCCCTCTTCTGCTGGCAAGGACCCATCACCGTCCCACCCCCGGGCCGTGCCGGGGGACCCCCATCCTCCCCGGGGGATGGCACCGCACCGCTCCGCTACCTGCGAGGCCGCCTCCGCCATGGCGCGGGCAGACGCTGCGGCTCCCCGRCCCCGCCGCCTTTAACGGGGCCCGCCCCCGCCCCGGCGGAAGCGGGAGGCGGTGCCGACCCCGAGGCCGGTGCGGGGATGGGGCCGGAGGCGCTGCGGCCGCGGGCCGTKCGCTGGGCGCTGCTGGCCGCCTTCGCGGCCGGGGTGCTGGTGGGCTGGCAGGCGGGCCGCGTCCGCCGCCGCTTCCTCCGCTGGCGCCAGCGCCGCCTCCAGCGCCGCCTCGCCGCCGCCCAGGAGCAGCTGGAGGCGGCCTGAGCCGAAGAGAGCCCCCGGTGCGTCCCTGCGCCCGCAGCCGGGCTCCCTCCCGGCCCCGGCAGCGGGTGTGGGAGGTGAGCGCGACCCTCCGGTTTGTCTCCCCCAGCAGCCTCGCCTCGGTGGACGCTGCCCGAGCGGAACCGGATTCGCCCCGCGCCGCTGTCGGAGCCGGTTTGAAAAGGGCCGGAGGAAACCGCGTCGAAGCGTTGCTGGAAAAGGACGACGTTTGTGGGACGGCCGGGTCTCTCCTCTGTCCCTTGGAAGACAGGATCCCGAACTGCATAGGACTGACCTAACAAAATACTGAGGGTATAGGAACAACGACACCAAATGCATTTCCGTATTCCGAAGGGTTGTCTGTATTTGTCTTGCTTTAAGTCTGCCGCTGAGGTACGCTGCTCTGCCGTCGCCGGGAAGCGCTGCCGATACATTAAACTGGCAAAAATCACGACATGACATTCCTAGATGTGTTTATTTCTCTGTTAAATGAAAACATACCTTACGGGTGCCTGTAATGAGTGACAAACCTCATTATGAAAGTATGCATGTGAAAAACTGGGGGGACAATTAAGTGGTGAAATAGCTGCATGCGTTGGTAGGACGAATGAGCAAATTAAATGAAGGGTGGTTGTGCTTTGGGCTCTGAATTTCTGCTTGCACTTGGACAAGGAATTGTGGAGATAGCTGTAGCGTGTTCCTTCTTCCCCTCCCGTCGCTAGCGAATTCCAGAAGAGTATTTCCTTCAGTYTGAGAGAAGGCCGTGCTTCTGCTTTGTGCCAGAGGATTTACTGCATGCTGTGCAGGCTGCTGGTTTTCAACTATTACTGAACTGTGAAAAGTTTTAAAAGTTTTGGGGGAAAAAAAAATACTGCCCAGCGCCCCTTAAGATCACAAAATTTGTAGCCAAATAAGTAGTCCTGTGGSTTTTTGGTAGAAACAAGGTTTCAGACCTTTGGAAGTTCCTTCAATGCCAGTGCCGGGGTGTGTGGTACCACACGGGATGGAGCGCCCGTGTTCAGCAGAGCTGCCGTTCACAGGAGCACGTGGTTCAAACCACCCCTGCTCAGCCCAAGTTGTACATACTTTACCAGGGATGTGTTGTACCTTTTCGTGGTGCRCCTTTTGGTGTTTTTAACCTTGAGACTGGCAGACTGTTAGAAACGGGGGTTTCTGTACAGCTGCCAATGTCAGGTCGTGGCCTCGTCTGCGTCCGGTTGCCATTTTGTCGGGGCGAGGGGAGTGATTGCCAGCAAGCGAGAAGCGTGCACTCATGCACATTTTCCAGCCCAAGGTAGAAGCTGACGCACCACAGCCTTACGGGATGCGCWGGGCAGGGCAGGCAGAGGATTAACCTGCGGGGTGGCTGCGGGCCGGCTGTCTGTCAGTCCCAGGCCAGGCCCTGCCTGGCCAGCGGTGACGCCAGRGCTGGGTGAGGCCCTTCTGGCTCCGACCCGGGGTCCGGCGGGTGCCCCCCGCGGCGGGGCAGCCCCGCGGGCGGCCAGGCCGTGCCCAGCCCGGGCTTGGCGATCCCCGGGGGCGGAGGCCGCCCAGCCCCCGGCTCTCCCTCAGGCGGGCGACCCGCGGTGCCTACGGCTCCCGGCGTGCGGCGCGCACCGGAAGTGACGGCTTCTCGCAGCGCCGCTGCGCCCGTTGCCTAGCGACCATGTCGGGGCGGCGGGCGCGGGGCCCGCTGCAGCGGGTGCAGMGGCGGAGCCGGGAGCTGCAGGCGCAGGTACCGGGGCGGACGGCCCGGCTCGGGCCAGGGCGCGGCGCGGTGTGGCGGRGCTCTGACGGCGCCTGTGCTGTGTTGCAGGTGGAGGCGGTGCGGGCGGAGAGCGCGGCCCCGGCCCCCGGGCAGAGGAAAGCCCTTTCGCAGAGGTGAGGCGCTGCCCGAGGGGTCCCCGCCCGCCGGGGCTGTGGGGGACCCGGCCTCGCTCCCACCGCCCGGCCCCTGCCCTCAGCCTTCCCCGCGCTCTTAACTTTAGTAGCGCTGCGAGGCCAGGAGTTGCATAGCTTAGCTCCTGTTGTGGAAGGAACCATCTCCTGGTTGCTGTGAGCAAAGCCCCTGGCAGATTCACTCCGTTCCCCGTCACCTTCGCACCAGAAGGAGCGGACAGTTCCCCGTACACCTTTCCATTTTTCTCCTTATCGTACAGATCTCTGCCCTGCCCCTTCTCACTCAGCTGTTTTCCAGGCGGAAAGAACAGGGTAGCTGCTTGCCAGTCCTCAGGGGCTGAGGTAGTTTTAAGTGGGAACTTGCGCATCACAGGTAATAATCAGCTAAGCTGCTGTTTGGGCTTGTATTGGTATTTGTCAAGCTGCACGCACACAGAGCTGGGTGAAGGTCTGAGTATCTAAATTTACACCTTTCGGTAAGCATGCATGATTTGGGTCACTCGTCTATCAGAATTTTAAGAAAATGCTATCTATCTGTCTTGCTTTCAATGCAGATGTATGCAGCTGAAGAAATTGGTGGATGAGAATACAAATGCTCTTCATAATTTGAAAAAAGTAAGTAYGGGGACAAATTTGTTAATGGTTTTCTCCAAAATGCATCATGGTGAGTGTTTAGAGAACGCCAGCCTCCTTTGATTTTAGATGCCCCAAGAGCAATGAGTAGCACTGCACAACCCCCAACTGGGATCTCTGAGACCCATTTATGTTATTTAACAGCACATTTTTAACACTTTATTGTGTACAAGTTCTGCCTTTAAAATCTGTATCAACCCAGTAGATTATAAAATGTTTATCAACCCAAAGCATTGTATTGGAAGCGGAGAATGCAGATTTCGAATTTAACACAAAATTTCATCTTGCCAGAGTAAAATGGCAAGAAAGATGTCACTAAAGGGGGAGTGACAGCAGCCCAGGAAGGTTAAAGCTTGTAAGACATGTCTGGAAAACTGTATAGGGGAACTTCATCTTTGATTCTTTGAGCTATTTGTTGTCTTCTTCTTTCTCAGGCTGATGAGCCTGCGCCTGTGGGGAATTATAATCAGAGGAAAGAAGAAGAAGAAAAGCTATTGCTAAAACTCTCTCAGCAGCTGCAGAAACTTGTTCTTGTCTTGGATCAGGACAATGTGACTATGAATTACACAGTGTAAGTAGCTTAAACAAATAAATACAATCTGCAATTTAATAGAATTTGTACATGTATGGTTGGAAAGGACCCTGAAAAATTGTTAGCTCATCCCCTTAACATACAGTTAAAAARGAAGTACAGAAGAGCCAGCTCTTACAGGGCTTGTTTTCTTGATGCAGTCAAGAACGACTTGCTGGAATTTCTGAGGGTGTTGGTTAATGGCTGAAATATAATGTGGCTGTTGAGAGGAGAGGATGCAATGTGGTCAGTACGCTTAGGGAGGAAACACCATTGGGATTTTTGAATTTCTTCAGATCAGGACAGAGCGTAAAACACAGGAATGAAAATTCTGTATCTGGATAATGTCCTTGCAGAGAAGCCCATATTGAAAGGCTTTGCAGCAATGTCAAGAAGTTTTGTTAAAATAATAATTAAAAAAGTTGGATWTATTTTGGGTAGGGATGAGGAACATCAGAAAGATCCTCAAGCAGAAGATGAAAATGGAGAAGAGGATGAGAGTGAAGATGAAGAAAGTAGTGAGGAGGAAGACAGTGCAGAAACAGATGATGAAGACGAGGATAAATTGTTGGATGATCCAAATGTTAAAGAATGTATTGCAGTTGGAAACTTTAATGCACAGCAGGAAGGGGATCTCACATTTACGGTAAATACGTCTCTGTAGAAGTTTTTTGACATGTCGGTACTGCAGATCATTCTGTATTAAGCAATAACTATAATTAAAGCCTATGCTTCTGGAATTCAGCCAGTTCCTTGGGGGATTCGGGGAGAAATGGCTTTTCCCAGTGTACATTTGGCTTGGTGGAGTCCAGTGTCCTTTTGCCACCTTCTGTAGCGGCAGGGTCTGTTGCGGTAGTCTGTGAYCTCTGTTGTGGGGAAAATCAATTTTTGTGGTTTTGTGGGTTTTTTTTCAAATTGTGCCTGGAGTCATTTTGAAATATTTGGTTGTCTTTTGTCTCTGTCTCTCCTTCTAATGGCAAAGAAAGGCGAAGTCCTGCTTATACATGACAAGAAGGCGGATGGCTGGTGGGTAGCCGAAAACTCAAAAGGGGAGAGAGGCCTCGTTCCTAGAACCTATCTTGCGGTTAGTGTGCTGCAACCTTCTTCTGTTCTAGTCTCACCTCTGTTGTTTTATATATATTAATGATAATATAGCTGCATAAAATTGATCATAATGCTTACATGGGGCCTCACCGCAGTGTTTTGCCAGTTATTTGGAAGTAACACCATGTTTGTATACATGTATATGGAGACAGCTAGAAAAAGTAGTGTTTTTGTGCCTTGTGAAGATGTGACATAAAAGTGCCGAGAAGTTTCTTGAATACGGAAGTCATAATCTTTGTCACTAAAGGTCAGCTCTGAAGACTCCAGGCTGCTATGGACTAATTCGGGCTTTTCATAATTTATATGAAATGTGAGTCCATGTAAATGTTGGAGTACTTTGTAATTTGACACAGAAGAACCTTTTAAAAAATAGATTTTAAAGTTTTGTAACTTTTGAATTTTCATTTTTAGAGTGGCTTACRCATGTTCATTTACGTACTTATGTACATATATCCAGTGTACAATTGTGGTGAACATTTAAATGTGGGTACAGTTTGGATTGTGTGAGTCCAACCTTTACCCCGTGGAGCAGAGCTTTTCACAATGTAACTAAAGAGCATGTTGAGTAGATAACGTTTTACTTCATGATGCTGATGTATTTCTCTTTTTAAAGAATCTGCTTTGCAAATGCATTTTCTTGCTTACTTGTAGGAATACTCCAATCCCTTGCTGTAACTGCAGAACTAAGGGCAGTGTTCTGCAGTTACAGCACTATGGAGCGATAGGTCATTACAGACAGAAAATCTCCTCTTCTAAACTATTAACATGTGCTATGGTTGGAGAAAGCATTTTTAAGAACAGAACTGTGAAGAAATCATGCGCTTTCCCTTTTTAAATCTGAATTACAGGTCCATAATGAAGATGTCAACAGCCAAGAGCAAAGTGAAGAACACATAGAAGTGGTGGATGAAACAGCAGATGGAACTGAAATTAAAAAAAGGTAAATGGATGATGCAAAAGCAAATACGTATAAAATTCTTCTTCCTCCTCCTTAAATCTGGCAGTACATTTCTTACAGTGAGAATGCCTCACAAGGGTATGTGGTTCTTTGTGACTGCATTTTTCTTTTCAGTACAGCAGACACCTGCTTTTTTTTGAGCTTGCAGACACACTTTTACTTAAGTGGGTTTCTTTGGGRGTTTTGCTTTGGTTTGCTCCCCCCCCAGTCAAAGAATGACTGGGTCATGTATCTAATTATGTTCCAGCTCATGAGATAGTCTAGCAATTAGTCTTAGTAGCTGGAAATATATCATTATTAGTATCTCAGATAGATATGGTTATTAAGCTGCTGGTATTTGAAGACAAACCTGTATATAGTGTTTAAATTTTTGTCCACATGAGGATGATATATTCTAAAAAATGCGTTATTCTTCTTCCAGAACAGATTCTCACTGGAGTGCTGTAAGAAAAGCTATCACGGAGGTAGGGGTAACTCTTACATAGCAACTTCATCTACCATAATGTTAATTATTTTGTAGATGAGGTTTGCTTYTTACCAAACGCTGTTTCTCATCGTACAGGCCAATGTTTTCAGTTAACATCTCTATCTTGTTTTTTGTAGCAAGAAATTCTAAGGTTCTCTAATGCTTTAGAATTAGGCTGCAGCCCAGTCCGTGTGTCTGAATGAAGATGCAAACGAGATGTCTTTTGTTGTTTTGCCACAGTAGTACTACACCATTTCTTTGAAGGGTGTGATTTTGTTCTCTAACTGGCTGCCCTGCTGCTGCTTTGAAATGGAAGGGGGGGTTAACAAAACGGGAGCCTGGCTGGGTTGATGCATGAAACAGAGTAGAAGTAGTTCCTGAAACAGAGTAGAGTAGTAGTAGAGTAGATGGGCCAAACTAGCTTGAGATGAGAAGAGGTGACTGATGCCCCCAGGTCTCTGATATTGGTTGTATGAGAGTTCTAAATTAGCATAGAATTAGGTGTTAAATAGCAGGAATACTGATATCTGTTTGTTTGTTTGTTTTTTAATAGAATGACACAGTAGAGGTATTGGCAACCATAGGAGCAGTTCCTGCAGGATTCCGCCTATCCACACTTTTCCAGCTCTTCGAAGAAGGTAAGGTTTTCTCATAACAACTCCAGTGCAGGAGTCTCAAGTGTCTGTGGTGAGTTTCTTATCCTGGTTACTAGCCTATTGGACTAAAATCAGTATTGCTTGATTATAATTGGTACTCTGTACAGGGTATATTTGACCCGTCAAATAATGTATAAAAGGCTTTTTTTTCTTCTTCAATTAAGTTTTAATTTATCTGTGTGAAATCCTGGCCACACGGAGGCAATGACAAATTTCCTAACTATTTAAAAGATTTTCCTCTTTGGATGATACTTCCTGTTGACATTGCAGAAAATGATGATTTTTTTAATCTTCCCTTTTTCTCGGAGATCTTTTGGAGTCTCTTCACTGAGTATATTACACATCTCATATTTTCCTAGTCTTTTKGTTTAAAACTGTTTCAAGACAATAGCTCTTTTTGTTAATTAAATTACTGTGCTTCTGGAATTAAATACTGGAGAATACTTACAAATAGTAAAAGTACCCTTTTTAAAGCGTGCTTGTATAAGATACCTCCCTAGTTTTGTTTGGACCAGTCAAATATTCAAGTGGACTTCAGCCACATCTGAATTTTGGGTGTTGTTCATTTTGTGGCAATAAAGATCATAAAAAAATTTAAGAATTTTTAAAATTACTCTTGTTGTAGGCAGTCAGTTTCGAGCAAGTTACTTTTTGCAGCCTGAACTTACTCCATCACAGTTGGCTTTCAAAGACTTGGTGTGGAACTCTGAAAAAAACACTGTGAGTATTATTGGTAAGAAAGCTATGATGCTTTGGTTTGAGAGAAGTGACAGGATCTGTAGATGTGAATTGCTAGCAATATTTCATATTGGTGGGTAAATATTGCTGTGAAACAGATGATAGATTTCCATGTCAATCCAGACTCCTTAGGCAGTAGATGTTATCACATCCTACTCTCTAATAGGCAAAAAATCGGTACAAATTGTCATGTTAGGTATCTTTTAAGAATCATGTTTCATCTTAAGTTTGTGGGTTCCTTCCCTGGGGTGAAGCAGATCTGCATGGGTGACTAGTCTGGATTTTTAAACCAAGAACTTCTGCTAGGCACTGTGAAATCATGAATTTCATTTGTCGTCTTTCATTTTGGCTAATGATCATGTTTTGATTTGCACCATTTTTAGAATATTTCTTTCTTCTCAAACTTTGCTAGGACCTTGTCTGTCACACTAAAATATCTGTAGCAATCTCCTTAGAAGAGAGCGAAAGGCTTATGAAGAGATTTTGTTGCTGCTGATAATACTACACGAGYTTTGTGGTTATAAGAATCCAATCTAGTGAAGACTACACTCTATCATCTCAGTAAATAAAAACAAAACTGGTACCACACTCAGGAAGAGCCTGTAGATTTAATCCTTCTTCTGTTGTCTGTATTTCAGATCTATCCTAGACCAACTCGAGTATCCCTGATTGTAACTTTAGGTAGCTGTAAAATGATTCCTCTCCCAGGAGTCAGTATACAGGTTCTCAGTAGACACGTTCGACTCTGTCTATTCGATGGCAGTCGGGTAAGTTGCTTGGCTATCAAAAAAAGTCTTGAGGTGTGGATCTTTCAGGATCTTTCAGGCTCTGGTCCCTCCGGTAGCCAACTCCTCCAGTTGTCTCACTCGGAGAGAGAGACACACACACACAATCTGCCTCCCAAGCCGCGTAACTTACTCTCTGATTAGTCTGGCTTGATACTCACCTGCAGTCACACACTGACATACGTACCCTCACTCCCTCCAGTTGCAGTCGCCACAGACATGTAGGCCCCCAGTGACTTGTGGTCTGGCTAGTTGCTGGCACCTAGACGTCCACACACACATGCATTCAGAATAGAGAGCCCRTTCACCCAGAAAAATAGTTATAAATGGAGTTTAATGAAAAAACAGGACAGACCGCACTGATCAGGTGCTGGGCATGGCCAGACATGCATAGTTATCCCTCTGTTTTCCCACCCTTGTTACTCCACAAAGCACCTTGATCCCTCCCTTTGTCTGCCTTTGGTTCCTCCCCTGAACATCCTGTAGTAAATCATGTGCAGTCCCAAAATCCTCTTCCCCTGCATGCCACAGTGTCTCATATCCCTAAGCAGCAACCCCTTTCAGTCTGTAAGGTGATCCAGAGAGCCGCTCCTTTTGACTCACCGTGATGGGCGTCACACCCAGCCCCCCGGCCACCCTGGGAGGGGCTGAGGCGAGAGCTCCATTCCTCTGAGTCCGTAATTTCGGTTCCCCCACCTGCCATTGTGCCTCTTTTGCTCTTTCGTGTTTGTGGAGATGAGCCTTTTCTGGGCTGATCTCTCTCCTGTGATGGGCCTGGGAATAGCTGGGTCAGGTCGTGTTCAGATTTCCCCACCTGCAGTCCTTCCTCTSTGCTCCTTTGTGCATATGTGTAGAGCAGCTTTTTATAACACAATCCAACGCTGACAATCCGGCAGTTTTCTTCCTGCTGTACTGAATGCTCTTGGGGGCAAAGGGTGTATATGTTACTGGTGTATATGAAGCACGTATRGTTGGAAAGTGCTCTCTGGCTTCAGAGAAAACTTGCTCTGTAGTCTTTTAAACTGAAACCATCTGATAAAGTTGAAGAGAAAGCGTAATTTTATATTTGTTGTGTGCAGTGTTGGATTAATCTGGGATAATACTGAATTTTCTTAAGATGTGTAGCTTTCCAGAAAAACTTGTCTTAGTTTTTTTCACCACTATCATGCTCTAGGTGCTGAGTAACATTCACACAGTGAGAGCTACGTGGCACCCTAAAAATCCTCAAACATGGACCTTTTCTCCAAGGGTAGGTATCTCGCTCAGGGAGTGACATAGCCAGTGACTATCTATTTACAGCTTCTTATTTAGTGACATCTATTACTTTTGGTATTCATGTTGAAATGGAACGAATTTTGGTACTGCAACCAAAATGAACATGCAGAAAAGACTTGCTGAAGTGCATGAATTCAAACTAAACTAAGTGTTTTAGCAAAAACACTTTGGAGAAAAGAGTTGGGGGGAAGGAAAAGTAGCGGGAGGGACTGGTGATCCATCCGGTGGCACTGGTTAACTTTGAATTGATATCAGACACATGCTACATGGTGTTCATGGAGAAGGGAAGACACTAGCCACTTTGCATGTGAGCTTTTGCTTTGATTTCATTAAAAAAAGAGCACATGCTTTGTCCCACGTTTCAGGTGCCATGCAGGGCCACACTCACAGCAGTAGGGTTGTCATGTTTTACCCCAGTTGTTGCTGTGTTCTTGGAGGGAATTAAGTGCTTTTTGACATCTAAAGGTCTTTAATAGCTTGTCATCACACACAAAAAAAGTACCTTGGTAGCATAGCTGTGTTTCATGGCAAGATAAAGAGTAAGGGGAGCAAGGTTTCAACTGAAATTGGTTCTCTGCTCATCGTTTTCTTTTCTATGCAATGGGATTGGGTCTGAGATCTTACATGAACGAGTGATGATCAGAGTTTTTTTTAATAGGTATATTCACCTTTTTTTTTTCTTTTCCCCCTCTCTGTATTAGGTAACGGGTATTTTACCCAGCTTGCTGGATGGTGACTGCTTTGTCAGGTCCAACTCTCTGTCTTCAGACATTGGTATACTATTTGAACTTGGCATCACTTATATTCGCAATGTAAGTGTGTAAAGTTGCAGTATAAATCATTCCAAGCACAGGTTTATAAAGTGAACCAGCTGTCCCATATTCGATGTTAAGCTGCAGTATCCCAGCAGCGAACTGTGAGATCCAAATGGAAATTTGGCTGAACTTTTCCTAGCTTACTATAAGATTGTCTTCCTTTTGGCTTCTGGGAGGGAGGAGAGAGATGTTAGGGTTTGGAACTTTTAGTTCTAGCCAATATTTAGAGAATAAAAGACTAACTAGTGGACGTGAAGGTACCTTTACTTACATTGAAGTAATTTCTGTTAGTCTGCCAAAGATCTCATGTAATGTGATTGCAAAGACCAATTCTCTCTTCACTCCCGCATTGTTTTTCTATCTTCGTGATTTGTTTCAGACTACTGTGGTATGTAGTTTGGAAACTAAAATTTTAACTGTCTAAACAGTGTGGACACTGGTTTCTAGCTGCGATTGATACAGATATATCCTATCCATCTAGGATATGCTTCTGAAAAGTACAATGTGTAGTGACACAATAGATGGTAAAGTCCATAAGAACTACCATAAGAGAAGGCGGATGCATGCAGGAGCATAAGAAACACTAATATTTGGAGGATGTGGTGGCTTTTCGGAACAGGTCACTGTTCTGAAAGATCTCAGCCACTTTGTCTGCAAGACTGACTCAAGCCTTGCTGCCTCTTACTGAACACTTACATTTTCATTATGGTTGCAGTCTTCCTCAGGTGAATCTTGGCAATCAAGTAAATCATGGGTAAAAGATGAAAAGTGGGGTAACCACAATGGTTAGCAAGCAGGGTATTAAATAGTGGGTAACAGAATTCTGAAAAGATGGATAGAGAAGCCGCAAAGGGGAGTATTGCTGTATTTTCTCTTTCACTAATGCCTGTATGAACTCAGGGTGCAAGAGTGCAGTGCCCGTGGAGATGTGGAGGAGAGACATGCTGATAGCATGGTGGGGACGCAGAACTGTGTGCAGGGAGATAAGTAGAGTGTACATCCGTAGGGAACTGGACTATGTAAGTCSTGGTGATGAACAGCATGTCGGTAAGTGATGGTTCACAGAGACCCAATGCTAATTGGAGTAGTCAAGATTATGCAAAGTTGCCTGCTTCTATTTACAGAGTAAGTTTAAATGAAGGCTGGAGCGTTTACAAGTTCCTACCTGTTATTAGTGCTTTTAGGATCTGGAAACGGATGGGCTGGCACACAGRATCAGCTCCCTTTCCCAGGCACTGCCTCTGGTACTACGAGTAAAGCCTTCTGATGCACAGGGTCACTGGCTTGGAAATGGTTGACTCTGGAATCAGATGGGTAAATCCTCTGGGTATATTTTTTTCCCTCCTTCTTTCTGTCCTGCATTCTTTAGAGCATCAGTGCAGGTTTGGGGGGTTTTACCTTTGTATCTGTGCATTTCTTCTTTTTCAGGAGCTTGATATACTTAGGTTTCCCTTCAATGTGTATTTCTTGACTTTATAAATTCTCGTCTCTTAAATATGTTCATGGACGATCAACTTCAGCATAACTGTGTGTCCTGTTTGGTAAACATCTTCAAACACCTGTGAATGTGACATGGTCAGTGTTTGCTTACCACAAATCTGGGGCTTTTACCATTTTTATGTGATTATTCTAAATAATTGTTTGTGGTTCAGTTAGTCATTCTGGTTTAGCTGCTCAAGTTATTTCTTTTTTTTTCTAGTCAACAGGTGAAAGAGGAGAGCTAAGCTGTGGCTGGGCATTTCTGAAGCTTTTTACTCCTAATGGAATGCCTGTTCCTTCCAAGTAAGCTTATTATGTTTTCCTTCTCTCTCTCTCTCTTTCTGTATTTATATATGTATGTATATACATCTGTTTTAGGCTAGGAGTATAGTTCATATTTCATACTTACGCACTGACAGGGGCAGGTGTAATCCAAACTAACATGCAGGTTGTACTGGGTCTGTCAGTGAGAATACTGGTCCTGCTTCTGCACCCAGTGTATGTTCTACTAAGTTTGTGTGGGAAAAGTGCTCTCCCTGGACCCAACATTCAGGTTTGAAATGTTGCAAGTTAGTATGTATTTAAAAACAGTCTTCAGTGGAATTTTAAAAACTATGGAAATGTCTGAGTTAATAGGGAGTTATTTAGAGTTTTGTTGATATAAAATAGAATCATTACCTAAATTGAAGGTGACAATGTCCTTTTTAATTCTGKCCTCTTCTTTATGTGCACTTTGCTGTATATCCCTTTCCCATTTAAAAATTAGGAAATTGGTTTGTGAGACTTGGAAGCAGGTAAGAGTTGTTGTGAATGAATCTCTTACTGTTCACTTGGAGAGTGTGAATAAGCTTACATTTTGCAGCTGATTTATGATTAGTTGATGGGTCCAACAATCTTTAAGAATAATAAAATGTACATATCRGTATTTTATTAAATGTAGGAAAGCTTTCTGTTAATTTACAGAAATGATTCATTGTAAATCAGACTTGCAATACTTTGTTTTTACCAAATATATATATGGATATATATGTGTATTCTGAATATATTTGGATTACAGCGCAAAAAAAAAATACCCACGGGAGACCCCTACTGTTCCATAAGTCTCTAAATGTCTTCTAAATCTGGTCTCTAACAGTTCATTAAGTTAAACATGGTATCTACAGAGTGAAATTGCATGCTTGCTTCAACAGTGATTTACTCTTGACAGAACTGGGATTACATTATTCTTCAACATTTTAAATCTTCCATATCTAAAATTTGCTACATAAGTGATGACGCCTCAAAAACATTTTAGTGAAACAATTGCTAAATTTCATGTAAGAAAAATACTGGAGTCATGTGGAAAAGAATCAATGTTGCTAATTTCTTTTAAAATAACCAGCTAGTTTCGCAATGTAATACAAGTTTCAAATTTACCATTTGAGGTTTCGTTACTTAATTAGGTRTAGTCATTTCATTATAAAATACTAGTCATAACATCAAGCACCCTGTCAGTTTTTTAGTTGAGATAGCAGGTTTCTTTCTTTCTCAGAAAGYGATTGTGCTGTTCTCACAAATCCTTACATCTTTTTATTTTAACTGTGCTGCTCTTCTTTCACAGGATGTATGAGCTGCTATTAAATGGTGGTACCCCCTACGAGAGAGGCATTGAGGTTGACCCATCAATATCGAGAAGAGGTGTGGTTTCTCCTAAACATTATATAAATGCAATGGTACAACAAATGTTATACCTATTTCACAACATGCAGTGCTCAGCCAGGGCGCTCTCAGGTGTGCAGGCACCACAGCCTGGTTTTGGTTTGTGTGTTCTCGTTTTGCATAAGAGGGAGTTGATTGTTAGGGCTGGTGGGATTCAGAACTAACTGCCAGTGCTAATGTTTCTGTGATTTCCAGTGTTTGCGGTTGAGGATTATTTCTGATAAATGCATTCAGTTGTTTCTTTAACTGCACTTAATGCTTCTTGGCTATGGGGTGATGGTGCAAGGCTCAGCAGTTACACTGGTCTGAAGAGTTTCCCAAGCCAGGCTGTTCAAGTCCCGTATCATCAATCCTGTATCACTTAYGCACAAGTTCCACATGTGTGTAAATGTGCTACAGAACATCTGTACTGGTTCTTCCCTGTGGGGTTGAATAAAGCTTCACTAAGAATCAGTTCAGACGATAGACCACTTGTATTTTAAACAAGGGCGGCCATGGCTTTCCTCTGGAAGCTGTAATAACATCCATCTGCCAGTGACACATGCTGCAAGCTATAGGCGGCCTTTACCTTTTGGGTATGGACACTTACCTCCACATTACTTCACGCATACTATGAATCCACCATCCTAGACAGAAGTGATAGCTTATGTTAGACCAAATGTTGATATAGCTGATACGTTGATATATTTTCAGATGTTCAATTCCTCCAGGTTTTTAGACCATCCTTAAACCATTACAGTTTTAACAAAACATCTCTTGCCAAATTTAAATGTCCATTCTTGTAATATAATTCTTCATGTTCTTTCAAAATGACAGATTTCATACYGAGTATTTATTTCTTAAGCAGGCAGTGGTGTTTTTCATCAGTTTATAACACTCAAGAAACAGCCTGTGCTTGCAGTGAAACTGAGGTCATTAAGTGCGCAGTCAAAAGACATCYTGAAGTAAGTATGCATGTGTGCTGCCATAAAATAAAAAAGTATTTCAGATAGCCTAGAATGGTTCCAGGGATCTAAAGTGTTCCCCTTCCCTGGAACACTGGCTATGGAAAAATCTGAGGGTCGTCTCACCTGCATATTGTACTTGATCTCTGTTTGACACTTAAAGCTATTTTGTTGAAAACAACTAAAAAGTCTTTAAGTTTAGATAGTACTGAAAACTGCAACAGCAGGAGTCTGGCTGTTATAGCTTTCTCAATGTACACCTTCAAACGTTGTGATAGATTAATGGAGATGCCAATACGAGCTAATAATCATCTCCATGAAGCTGTCATTACTCTCAAGTTTTGGTGAACAATGCTTTGTAAAGCAGTTTTGAATAAAGATCTCAGCTGCATGTTGTTTATTTTCCCAATAGTTTGCTACCAGAAACATTAATTGGAAGTATGTGCTACATCCATCTCTTGATATTTTATCGACAAATACTTGGTGATGCACTCCTGAAAGACAGAATAAGCATGCAAAGCACAGGTAAGAATTGCTGTTGTGGAGAAGAACTGAGCAATGGAAAGCATGTCGGAGAAAGATTGGGTTCCTTAAGAGAATTACCCCCTCCAGAGTCTCCCATTTGTAAGAGAAAGCAGGGGTCTGCAGGAGCAACTCACTGATACAGGGTACTCACAGAATTTTGTTCCCTGGTAGTGCTGGCACTGACCGACCATCTCACAAGGTCAGGAAGTCATGCTTCCTGTGTGGAGGATTTCAGTGCTTTAACTTTCAGTCTGCAGGTGTTGTGGGGACAAATAGAAAGCTGTTGTCCCTTTTAATAGAGGAGAACAACCTCTTGCTGGTGGTGAATACCACCCCTCGGTGTGTTTGCATTTCAAACTAGGAATATTTCAACTCGCAGCTAAAGTGTTGCCCTGTTTGACATCAGTTCACATCGCAGAATGCAAAAACCACAAGAATAGTTTTGTTTTCTGTGAAGTATGAATGAAGTGTTTTCAGTGAAATTCTCATTAAAAAAAGCCTATGTAGATAAGTAAAGGATTATTCTAAATAAATAAAAATAAAAAGCAAATAAAGGTAAAGGATTATTTGGAAGAGAAATGTTTCCTTTTCACCACCCATGCAATGAGAGATTAGACACGCACACAGGTTTACTCACTCATTTCTAGTGTATGCGTGTCCTCTGAGCTATAGAAGAGATTAGGCGGATGTTTTTGTCATTGAGGCGAAGTCATCCTCTATTTATTTTTTTTAAATTATTATTTACTTATTGGCTAATGCAGCAGGGAGAGACAGAAGTGGAAGAGTTCTGGTTTTAGAACTCAGTATCTTACTCTGATTTTGCAACTCTCTGTCTTATTCCTTCCACATCTTTCCTTTAACAGAGCTGTAATAGTTTATAGTCTTCTCCATTTTAAAAATCAATTTGAAATATGGAAAAATTACATTTCTTAACTATACTACAGGTGAATTTACATTGGTACCGCAAAGTGATTTTCTTGTGTTTTCTCCCGTCTCTTCTCCAGACTGAATTATCTATCATCTGTTCCTACGGCAAATAAATCTGCTTGTGCACTTACTAACATTTTTAACTGACTATCYTCAGCCATACTTAGGCCTCTGAATTACACGTTCATCTTTCAAAGGTGCTCAGAACTTAACTCCCTTCCTGACTTCCTCGAACTTTAATATACATTCTGAGTATACTGATTTCAGTATCTGAAAGTCAGACACTTTCATAAATTAATGCTTTATTTAATAAACTTATCACAGAGAAACTGAAAATGCTTAGTTTTTGAAGGCCAGTTGAGAACTGCTATAATTACTTGATTGGATCTTTATAACATAGGACAATAGATCAGGCTGATGACCTCTTCTGGAGTTAAACTGCATCCWTTTGGATTCAGACTTCATTTGAAATGATTTATTAAAGGCTTTACCCCAGCATTTCAGAAGTTGTTTTGGTAGCCATTTTCTACTTTTTTCTGGTGTAACAAAATAAGATTTCTCTTAATTCAAAATCAACTATCACTTTAGAAATAGGCAACTTAAAATGCCTGTTGTATTTCACAAAAGCAATCAGTTCTGGCTTGCTTCCCTGAAATGTTTTGTTATTAGTAAATGGTTAGTGTTTACTAAACTTTCCATCAACTTCAACATGAAGAAACAACAGTGTACATTAAATATTTAAAGTCACAAGAAAAAGAAAACACTTCAACCAAAATTCCTCTATGTGTTACTTGTAGCACTCTTGTAATCTTATCCACAATCTCATTAACTAAAATAATGACAGGACCCCTGCGCCACTGGGGCTCAGGATTTGCCGTGCTTTGTAACAGAGAGCTTTGATTCCTGCCAGTCACAGGGAGGCAGCTCTGCCCTGCCCRATTTTGATACAGCCGGCCCGTTCAGCTTAAACAGGAGACCCCGCTATTACCCCGTAGGTAACTGAAAGGCGTGCAGGAGACCTATACAGCTTGAGGATGTGCCCTGCTTGGTAAATTTACTATGCCACTTGTTACCCGCTTACCTTAAAATCACACGCAACACAAGCCAGATTAAGGTAGAATGAAGGTGTGTTTATTCATAACATCCAAATCAGGCAGCACAATTTCAGATGTTTATGAAAAAGACAGGTGTAGAAATGAGGAAAAACACCTCTATCTACCCCTAGGTTACATCAGTAACGTCTCTTGCTTCCTGGCTTCTCCTAATAAATCAGCAGTCACGTTTTGTGTGTGTCTCCTCTCTCAGGTTAACTGTCTCTCTGAGAATTTGCTACAGTCAGAGAATGCAGTTGTTAGAGAGCTTTTCTACTTTCCCTGCTGCTCGGGAGACCGACTCGGCTAATTTTCCCTTTGAAATATTCTGAGGGGAGGGGATATGTTGAATACCTTGATGTGTTGATACCTTGAAAACCATCCTGTTTCTTCCTTAGCCTTGAATGTGTTTGTTTTCCATTTCAGAATTAATCTGTAATCCTATTTTAGCAACTTTCCCTCAACTCATGGATGAACCAGACCTGATGGATGCACTTCGGGTATGTTATCTACATAGCGTTCAATTACATCTGATTTGTCAGGATTTCCAGATAGTTTGCAAAATTTGAGCTTTTTTTATCTTGTGAAAAGATAAATGGAAAAGCCAAACAGCAGAAAAGTTATAATCGTTTCAAGTATGTGCACATCTCTTGTGTCTTAGTGCCTTCAGAACTGCAGGAGAACGCTTGAGTACTTGCAGAAAGGATGCAAAGACATAAATGGGCTAGTTTGAGCACTGCTAGCCATGCAGTCACAGCAAGAGAGTGCTCAGGGGGATTAGCTGTCTGAATGTTTGTCTAGCTTCTAGGACAGTGCTGCTTTCATGACAGGTAGGAACTGACTTAGCTTCTGACCAGCAGGACAGTGCTCACCATATTTACACTGCAGTCCCTCACAGGTGTCCTAGTACCAGGCAACAACAGCCGAGTTATTTCTGCCCAAAGGACAGGACAACTACTGTTAGAAGTTGACAGCCTTTGGGGTTAGGCTGTATTTCTCCATGCTTGTAGGGTGGGAAAAAAATCAACCTCGGTTGTGATTGATTTTTCTGAAAAGTAGATCCCCTTGATTTGATTTATATGGCTCTGATGATTTCAAATCTCCAAATCCTTGCATCTGTAAAATTTGTTGGAATGGCTGTTTGCCTAAATCAACTCAGCTGGCACAAGGGAGGAATGGGGAGTGTGAGTAAAGTAAGACTGCAACAGGAGCTTAAACTAGTGTGGGACTGCAGCAAGAGAGATTTTTGCAGCTAAAAATGGAATTGCTTTAGATCTCCACAATCTCAGTCTGATTTTACATTTCATTTCATTTTAGAGCGCTTGGGCAGATAGAGAAAGAACGTTGAAGAGATCTGAGAAGGTAATAAATGACAGGTTTTTCTTTAACATATATTCAATCTAATTTGAACTAGAAGCTTTCTGTCAGTGTTATTGCTAGTTAACTTCTCCTCTCACTGTACATTTATTTAGAAAATGTAGATACGCTAAATAAAGTTCTTAACGTTTCTTACCCATATTTGTAAAAGTAAACTAGAAGAAGGAATATGAAATTAACTTGTAACTTTTTGTCTCAGTGTTTGTATATGGTGGTTAGTGGGGAAGCTTTTACTGGTTCATACCCAAAGTGTGGCTCCCTTTCATAATGTGCTTCCAATACTTGACTGGCAAAAGCTTCCCACAGGTACAAAAGGGGCTGTGTATGCCCACAAAATAATCTTTCCCTCTCCAACCTCTGAGCTCCAGTCCTCCCAGTCTGCCTGGAAAAGGCCCCCAAAAATTCTGCAAATCTCCCTASCTCAGACAGTTGTAATCTCAGATTTTGGCGTGTAGACAGCTGGAGAAGAACTGAATTGGCCATGTCACCAGGCTTACCCGTACCTTGTCCTACCTCCTACCCTCTGGACAAAGAGAAGCTGTAGGTCACTGCATGAGAAAGGCGTTGGCTCTTGACACTTCACTTGGGAGCAGCAGCAGGATATTTCATTCATTGTGCATGCTACTGAATAGATATACAAGGAGATCTTCCCATTTATGCAAACAAAACAAAATGCTGTTGAGTCAGAATCGCTTTTTCAAGGCCGTTCATCCAAAATGAAAGCTGATCTGCTCAAAGAATTAGTAACTCCTCGGTATCCCAGAACCATCCAGTTTTACCTGATTTGTCATGTGCCACTCCCATGAGAGGATTGCTGTCTGGCAAATTCTTAGTCCTTCTTGTATGGTTATATGACGCTTAGCTGCTAAATCTCCTGCTGAGATRTGAACTGTTCAATGCCAGTCATAGCACTCACATTTCTGGAACATTTCTGGAAGAGTCTCGGTGGTCAATGAGTTTTCCAGGAGGCAATGCTCTGTGTGCATGCTTCTTGCATGAAGGACTTTTTCTAGTGTGCGTGTGGAAAATGAGGCACACAAATCTTGTATAGTTAAAGTGGTCGGGATCTTTCAGTGTTTGATAATGGACCRGGCTGATTCTTAGTCTCCGGGGTTTGCAAACTGGTCTTTACAGGGGAGGGTATAATTCTCGCCACACACAGAATGTCCTGTCCAAGTGTGAAATAACAGTACTTATGATGTGGCCTTGCCTCCTGCTAAGAGCCACGTGCTGTGAGTTGCGTGGGATTGTTGCAACTCTCCGCCTAGGGCAGCAGAGAAACGAGTGGAGTTTGGGCTTCCAAGGTGGGGAGGATGCGGCACTTCCCCAGCAGCCACGGCAGTTTCAGCCCGTACCTGCAGCGGCTGTGGGGAACRGTTGTCACACACTGGTGTTTTTAGGAAGAAATATAAACACCCATGAGCAAAGGGCTCTCAGTGACTGGTGTACAGATTGCTGTTTTGTGGTAATACTGGCGGGTTTGGCTGCGTATTGCTGCTCTTTGTCATTTGGAAAAGTAGGTGGGTTGGAGAGCAGATTTGTTGATCTATGGTTTATACAGTGTAGTTCTTGGTGGTGAGTTTGAGGCTCATCCGAGCTAACTGATGTTTGTTTAGGGAGGTCAAATCTCTTCCCGTTGTGATCCTGGGAACTGGGGGTTAGTTGAATGTTTTCTTGTCTGTTTTTTTTCGCGTGTACAATACTTCTACAGAAGTGCTTGGCACACCTCGTATTTGCACTGAACTATTTTCAAACACTCTTCTCTGCAGAGAGATCGAGAATTTCTGAAGTCTCTGTTTGTCCTGGTGTACCACGACTCTGTCTTCCCTCTCCTCCAGTCCACTTTCCTCCCTGACTACAAATGGGCTGAGGAAGAGTCGGAAGCATCTCGCTGGAAGGTGATTGCTGACTTTTTGAAAAAGAGCCGAGAGAATGATGGTGCACTTCAGTATCTGCTGTCGTCAGAAAACACTCACAAAGCCTTCGATATCTCAGAGCTGGCTTACGATTTCTTAGGAGAAGCAAGGAAAAACAATCCTGGAGTATGAATAGATTACAGAAGAACAATTCAGGCTATATAAGAATGGGGTAACAATATAAATAAATTATTACCAAAGAGAAACTGTKTATTATCTGAATTGTAATGAATATTTTAACATGTTTAATACTAACATTTTGAGAGAGACTAAAATTATTTTATCAGTTTAACTAATGGAAATTGTATTTTAAATTTTCCCCTTTGCAATGTTAGACAAGGCTCTGGTTGTCTGTTGCTACTTGTACCTGTTGTAGCCACRTCAAGTGTTGTATTTTGCCTAAGCTGAGCAAATGCTGAGGCAGCACTTTTCTCCTCTCATGCAGCTTCCAATTAATTCCCAGTTTTGTTTTAATCAGGGTGAACAAAAGACACTTTGTCCCAGTAGACTGGTAACAGGCAAGGAAAATAGCAGTGATCTTTAAGAATGCTGCTGAGCAAGGTCAGCCAGGTTAGGAAAAAAAATCATCTCTTGTCCAATCGGTGGACAGCAGGTTGCTCTGTATTTAGACTGTTCTGCTGTTTTTCTTTCCCACTCAGGAAAAGGTTGGGTTACGCATAGGAATGTGCTTGACCCACCTAATAAAAATAAAAGCTGGTGAGGATTCAGGGGATGCTGTGTTTCCCCTGCGCATGGCCATGCCGTACAGTAGCTCCCTCTGTGCTGACTTTCTGGGGCAGGCGAATGAGCTGTGGGGTATTCCTCAGGTGGACCGGGATGTTAAAGGCTTCTTCTGAGCAGTTTGTAACCACAGGCCGTATGTGCTGCCCACTCCCAGTGGGAAGTTATTAAACCAATTTCTCTTTTGTGCTGGAATCTCTGGATGYTTTCTGCATGGTGATGGGTACGTTGCCACCACGTCCAACGAGGTAGGCGGGCACCAAGTCACATGTGGATTTAAGTCTGAACCAGGCACTAGCTTCGTCTGGTGCGAAATGTTTTAAAATAGTATCTTTGAAAGACGACAGTAAGCTGCATGGAGCACGAAGCTGGCTCCCACTGACAGCATTTGTAAACTTGAGCCTCCAAAAATGCCACAAAGCTCTTCCCCCTGGCCTAGGAGGGGCTTGGACAATAAGAAACATCATGGATTTGATCTTTGCTCTGTATTGYGCAAGAGCTTGGCATAGAAGCCAAATTCCTAGGGCATACCTTGGCTCTCCTAACAGAGAGATATGATATCTTACTAGGATATCCTCCTCCTCCTCCTGCAGAGTATTGCCTGAGGTAGAGAGGACAGAATGACTTCACTAGGCTGTGAGGCAGAGATGCCACCTTCAGCCTTTCATCCCACCAGTTATCGGTGAGTTATGGCGTGAGGCAGAGTCCTCTGGAAAAAACAGCATGTGCTTGTCGAATCCAAAGCGCACCTGCCAGGAGGTAGWAATCAAAGCTGTCCCGGTAGCTGTCCTTCAGACCTTTCTGGGCACTTAGGAGCATGCAGGCAAACCCTCCAGTCTTTTACCCAGTGTGTTGAGTTGTCTGTAAAAAATGTTTGGCTGCAAGTTTTTGAAGGCTGGACGTGTCTAGTGGGTGTGGGGGAGTCTGACGTGAACTCGGAGCAGAAACCTGAACAGAAAGGGGAGGAGGCAACAACAGTGGACGTGAAAGTATTTCAGGCTTGAAAGCATGCCAAGGACAAAAATTGATTGCAGGAAATGTTTCTGCCCCGGTGTAGTGTAGGATTTTTTTTTTCTTCCCCCTCTCTTTAAAGACCTCAAATTGATTGTGTGCCGGTGGCAGGGCCGGGGTCCCGTTGCTCTCCTGTCCCTATGTTGGCAGCAGGGTGTGTGAAGCCAGCCGCAATAACCAAAGGGCTGCCGAGGGCTCCTTCAGCCRGAGGAAGCGGCGCGGTGCCAGCCTGGGCTGGTTTCTGTGATTACGTGCCTGCGGGTGTGTCAGTTAAAACCCCGCACGGGAGCGGCACGGCACAGGCAAATGTGAGCAGAGCCGAGCCGGAGCGGTCGTGGCATCATCAGCTGAGAAGAGATGGCCTCGGAGTGTCCCCCCGCGGCCCCCACGCAGCCCGCCTTGCCCTCCGGAGCCGCCGTCTTCAAAACCATCCCCTACGCGTTCATCCTACCGGAGATAGTGAGTATGCCGAGCTTCGCTGCATTACAGCACCCCACTAATGGCTCTAGTGAATCTAAAAATCAGGGAGCAGCCCCCAAAATGTTCCTGAAGACAGCGTTAATGGCAAATAACATCTTTTCTTTTGGCTTATATTGAATGCACAAAGGTGGTCTTCRTGATGTGTTTTTTTGGAACAGCTTGAGGACAAGATACGCTCCAGCTCCACCCCAGAGCCTGTGCGAGGGTCGCCTGCTGCCGTGGGGCTGGGAGAGGCTGAAGAGCTGCCGGCGCCTCCAGGGCAGAAGCAGCTCTAGTTATCGCATAGAAATTGCTTGAAAATCAAGGGAATTTAATTCTCTGTATTAAGACTTTGCAAGGGCTTGAAGGCAGCTGGGTGTCTCGTAACRTGTGACACTCCATGAATCTTTCAATTGCTTCTGGGTCCAGAGGTCATCCGGTGGGACTGGCTGAGATAACCGCTGGTGTACTTTGACACATGACAGCGCTGGTAACGCACACCACCCACGCTCCACGGGCACAATTGCTGTGGCTGTGCCGATGGACTCAGCTCCCCRCTGCAAATCTGGGGGAGTTTCATCCACGGGAGCTGGAGCAGCACAGGGCGGCGTGAGCTTACCCAGATAACCCTGGGTGCTATTCGTGCACGGTAAATATTTTAGGCGAATCCAGAGCAAGCAACTCACTCTGGGCTGGTGTGTGGAGTCAGGAGGAGACTTCCTCGTGCTGCGAGTTCGAGCTCAGGAGATTAAGGAGCGGGTAGGGCTGGGCTGATGCGGCTGTTCGCCTTTCCCAGATAAAAGCACGTTTTCTGGCTTCTCCGCCAAAGCCCTCGGGGTGAGATGTTTCCTTGCGTCGAACACAGCAGCAAACCTTTCCCTTTTGTAAGAAACTTTTTGAAGTATTTCCCAAGAGCRTTCAGGGAAACTCGTGCCAGCTTGCACTGCTGCTGTCATGCTGAGATGCTCTAGGAAGCCTGTCTGTGCTGCCCGAAGACGCAGGGCTTYCCACGGCTGCTGGGGCCGGCCTGGGAGGGAGGCGAAGAGGGATTCAGGGAGAAGGGGCTTTCCTCATCCCACACTCATCGGAGATGCCTGTGTTTGTCCCCGGCAGCTCTGTGGGACCTGGGTGTGGATCCTCATCGCTGCTACCTCCGTCTCACTCCCACTGCTGCAGGGATGGGTGATGTATGTGTCCCTCACCTCCTGCCTCATCTCCTTGCTGCTCCTCTTAAGCTACCTCTTCGGCTTTCACAAGAACAGCGAGAACTGGAAAGTGCTGGTAAGGAGGGGCTGGGACACCAGCAGATGTTGGCAGCCAAAGCRTAGGGGCAAGACCACCACGGCTGGTGACGGGTTAGCCAGCCAGCTGCCGGCCCTTCTGCAAGYAACCAGCCCTTTTTCCTCCTTTTGCCTTGATTGGAAATGCCGAGGGAAGCTGTGCTGYGCTGTGCGGGGACAGGGGAGGGTTCAGCATGGTACGAGGGTTTGGTCCCAGCCCCTGTCTGGGCATGYGTCCCGTTTGAGCACTTGCACGTGCAGAGGATGGACCTCGTCCTCAGGGCGAATCAGAGGACAGTCCTGGGCAGGCTTTGATCCTCGCCGCTCCCTTGTTTTGCAGGACAGTTTGTACCATGGCGCCACRGCCATTCTGTACATGAGTGCTGCTGTACTGCAAGCCAACGCGACGATCCGCTCTGAGCTCGGCCCCAACTTGCCGCTTTACTACGAGCTCAACACCGCCGCATCGGTGAGTCGGTCCAGAAAACCCAGGCAGGCCGGAGCACCCTGGGGAGATACAAGAGCAAATATTAAAACCACAGCAGAGCCATCCCAAGACCAGCAGTGTCGCACTGGTCAGAGCTTCAGTTCATCATCTCTGTTGCATCACGCAGCCAGCGTGGGCTTCTCAGGGTCCAGCAGCTCATGGACAGCCTTGCGTGGCTGCGTCCTGGGAAATGTGGAGGGCTTTGCCTCTTCTYGGAGGCTGGAAGGTCTCCCCAGGTCAAGAACACTGGGAGATGGGGTTAGACTCTCCCAGCTGACCCCAGCTTTTGCTCTTCTTCCTCTYGTGCAGTTCTTCGCCTTCATCACGACCTTCCTGTACATCCTCCACGCCTTCAGCATCTACTACCAGTGARCCCAGCAGCGCCAGCTTCGCCTCTGCAGGACAAGGGCTTTCCCAGCACGAGGGATGCAGCTGTCTTCCACCAAGGTGTCCCTGCCCCAGCCCTGTCACCCACCCTGTGGGGACAGCAGTTGCTTTTTCAATTCATTGAAGGAGGGATTTTTGTACGACGGTGTTGTGCCAGTGTGCTTGTGGGGACATTTTGTGCCTTGCCCATGGGCTACGCAAGGAGAGGGACTGGGTGCAGGGTCCGAGCCAGCCTCCCACTCCGACGTTCCACCAAATATAGACGACCAAGGAAAGGAAAAAAAAAAAAAAAATCACTGTTCCTTCAGCAAAAAATTTCCTTTCTTGTATTATTTTTCTATCTCTGGTTCAGCTAGATCAATCCCCAACACATAAATTCATAACAATAATACAATATTGTGTTCCTTGACTTTCAGGTAATTTCATTTGGTATATGCAGTACTTAGAATAAAGCGTCTACTAAGAGTCTGACCAAATAGATTTTGACCACTATGTTCATTGAACAAGCTAATTTTACTCCCTAAGAGTTAAAAATTTCCTTTCAAAAACCAGAAAACGTTCACAGACTTAGAAAGTTACAACAGACTTTTTAAACAAGTAACTCATAGAACTTCTAACAAACTTCTAGATATAGTATAAAACTACAGCATGAAAAGACTTATTACTACAGTTATTTACAGTAKTTCTTCTCCGGTGTCTGCTAATTGCCATTACAAAATCTGCAGCCGCAGAGTTCAGTCACTGGCAGCGCCATCACCTAACACGGGYGTTACAGGCGTTCCTCCTCTCTGCATCTTCAGCGCTGGAGTGACTGGTAGTGGGAGCTCCGTCCTCTCTCTGCCCCAGATAATCCTCCGCTTCTGGGATAGCGTTGACTCGCAGTACATCTAAGTAGAGAAGGTAGTCCTGGAGACAAGCTGGCAATGGCAATTCCCGGATAAACCGGTCCGATCGCAGGCGTTCACTTGTTAAAATGGACCGGATCTCAAGACGACAAAGATGAGACAGGGAAGGAATGAAGGCTGAAAAATTGAAAAACAAGTCAAACGCTGAAGAGCGACACCATGGGATTACATCACTTGCCTACGGTTACCTGGTTTAGCTAGATCCCATCTGAACCTCCCAGTCTCTGGCAGATAATGAAGCAGAGTTCTCGATAGTGAAGGGCTGTTGCCTGCTAGAATCAGCATTTTCAGAATTTCCCTATAGGAGCTAGAAAAGTTACCTTAAACTTCTAGAAACAAAGTGTCAAAGAATCATTTTATCCTTAATCAGAAAGTTTCATCTAACTGGCCTAGAACAGCTACCTGCTTGGGGTGAGAGAGGCTCATGCCACCTTACAAGAAATGAAAAATTAAGTCTGTAAGTAAATCCAGCAACAAAATAACACAAGGGGAAGCACTTTTAGGATAAGTATTAAATGATAGCACGACTCAGTTGGCATATGATGCCAAATGTTCTAACATGTTGCTAAATACCTTGACACCACTGTGCCAAAAGATACACAAGCATGTCTGTAAATAYGCATTCGCTCACACACAAACTTTCACATTATAGATCAGCTTATCCTGATACAGAACTCTAGTGCCTCCAAACTCTCCTAGAGTGGCTTCTCCGTTTATTTTATTCACAAGGAATCTGTAATATTAACTGCAATCATTTCTGTATTTCAGTGTAGAAGGGTAAGTATGGCAGGTGTGTAACTCCACAGGACCATACATTTTGCAAGCATTCAGCTGGAGGTGTGAACACCAGTTCTTGAACTTTTCCACACGAACCCTTCATTTTGAGTTTCCTATGCTCACCCACGTGACCAGCCTATCTCAGTTCAAGTGCTTGGTATTCTTAAGTGGGGAAGCCTGCCTCTCAGCACAGCAGCTGGCCTGCTTGCCCTGACTGCTCTTGGCTGAAAGAATGAAAAAGTGCAAACTTTCATACTTTCCCCCCRGCTTTTTCCTCTCTGCTTTCTCTCTTTGGCTTTAGTTACTGGATGCTATTACAACACAAATATATTTACTAATAGCAAAGGAAACAAAGAAAGAACTTCATCTAAATTTTGCCAAATAAAACTTTTTTTTTTTTACTCCGAAGAGATATCCTAATTAGCTTCAAATATTCCAAAGGAAGTATTATTTAATAACATTATCACTTAGACATTTTAAAAATTATTACAGACCCTTTTAAAGAAGAATTTGCTTTGAAATGAGTCACTAACAAAGACATCTGAGCGCAGTTTTTCAGTAACRTAATGCATAGGTCACAGTGCATGACCTGTATGTTAAAGTTGCTTTTCTGAAAGGTGAATGCAGTGAGCACTAGTGTTTTCCTGGACAATCAATTACTGAATCTTTTTGGCTGACCACATTTTGATTACAGCAGTGACAACGAACAGCTAGATTTGTAGGTATTTAATATGATGATTTATATGGTTTGTATTTTAGGTACTGTCAAATGCTTACAGAACAGGATAGAACCTTCATTGGAAATATAAATCAAATTAAAAAACATAAAAGTRGTGGGATATTGTCTAGAAAACATAACCAAATAATGTTGATCATCTTCCCTTAAATCTTCCAAGAGGCTGAAGAAGTCATTTCAGGAAGTGGACAAGATAGCCTAAACTGAGAATACCTACTTGAAACATGCTAACGATGAATTGAACAATGTAATGCGTAAAATTCATTCAAATATGTTTTGCTTGCTTGTTTGTTTAGGGTAACTGCTATTTCTGCTCCCCAGTTTCTGGAAAAGCAATGTCTAGTGACTATTGAACCTTCTGTGCCATCGTGCATTCGCACACAGAGTTGCTTCCCACTTACAGCCCGGAAGCTGACATACACAGAGACTTTTTTTCCTAACTGTATTGCTTACCAAAATGGCTCTTGGGAGTCCAAGTGAACTTCTCTTTGAAGTCCGAAAGGTCTTGCTCTACGGCTGGAGGAAGTCTCTTCCAGTTCGTGAACTCCAGGATGAAATTAAGGGCATTCTCGCTCACAGAGAAAATCCTGCATAATAAAAACTTCCATAAAATATCATTTTACACAATAACATAAATATAATAATGGAAACAATGCATAGAAAGCTCTACTATTTTCTAACAAATCCTTAACAACCTACATCCTAAGCCCAGAAACAGAAAACCATTAAAGGGAAATCCAAAGTAATTTTGACAGCACCAGCCTTTACTAATGTAATTTTATCTTCCTCCATTTGTTTTTAAAAGTAAGCTAGACTGTAAAAGAAAAATATCTGCTCTGAAATTTAAATGCCTCAGTAATAGGCAGCATTCTCCTCTGCACTAATTTCTTATTCCATTTCCACCTAAATTTTAATAAAGGGTCAAGACATCAGAGCATTATAAGCATTACCATCACTTTTGGGGAAAAAAATGCACATGTATTGAGCTACTTATTTATCAAAACAAAACAAAAACTTCAAAATTTGCAAGTGTTTCAAACTCTCCTTCTACCAGAGATTGCATTTATATGTATTCAGAAATCAGCATGATTTACATTTCAAATCTTTAGCATGTGTGAAGAACTTTTAACAATAGCTTAACTGAATAAAGTGTATAAGGAGGTTTAAGTAACAGCAGGTAAACCAACTGTTTTAGTATTATACATGATGAAGAGCCGTGCAATGTCACAGAACAGCTTCTCGGCTAGATGTATACAATCCTGAACTTTCATCTGAATGGAAATCTAAATGCTATGAACACAGAAAAATACCAGACTAAAAAAATTTAATACACTTGCTTTTTACAGGAGATTCATGTCAAAATTATTTTATGTCCTTTCTAGTCTTTATTATTTCATTTTTCATATTTGACTGAACTTTCATACATTCACCGAAAACCATACAGGAGAGAGCTCTGATTGCCTAGGCTTTCTTTAAGAGAATGGTGATTTTACTTTTCCCACTGGTAATTAAAATTGTCAGTGCTCTAGACTGACCAGTTTATGATTGATTATACAGTTGTTTTGCACAAGGGGCCAAAGACAGTTAATGAACCATGGGCATAAATGTCATTTGCTGTCTACTATCCTCCTGTTATCTTCCAGGACGGAATAGTTAATATTGAAGCTAAACTTACAGAAACATTAGTTTTGTAGATTATGATGTGATAAGCGTTATTTTAAAAAGTGGATATTTAAACAAAGGAAGTAATTGGTATAAAAGTATTTGTGGATTATGTAGCAAAATATCAAAAAGCATCATATATGATATACATGGACAGTGAGATTTGTTCACTCACTGAACTGCAATCTTGTAGTGTGTTTACTTTTGCAATCACTTAGTTTTCTATGAATAAATATGATTACAGAAGCACAGATATACCATGCTTTATATATGCTCCTCTAATTACTGTTCAGAAAGCCATGGATGCTAATGATTAAGAGAATCTCACCAAGTCATAAATGAACGCATTTAAAACTACCAGTGATATCTTAACCATGATATCTTAACAGTATCTGAAATATCAATCAGTATTTAAGTAAACCTTAAAATCCTACTCCTTTCATACAGTTAAGTAATGCATGTAATGAGTTTATACATCTCACATTATGTTGGTAACAGCTGAGACATATGGTAGTAAAGTCTAAGCATCATCTTCACGAACAAGAAAAAAACAGAAGAAAATACAAATACTTCATAATTTTAAATATAAGTTTAATTCTGTATGCCTAATTAAATATAAATCATCACCAAGCAGTTATTTCTATGTGGAAGAATTAAAAAAAAAAAAAAAAGAGAGACTGGAATTTTTGCCACACTATTTTGTTTAACACAATCTCTAACTGCATCCGTTTCCTCTCCTCTCCTCCTAGCCTTGGCCCAGCTTCACCTCACATTTGTTTCCCATCGCTCCTGACCTCTTTCTTGGTATTTGAAATTCTTCTTATCATTACTGCATTATACATACACACGCAATTTGCAACTGAATTTGAGGGCTAATAAGAGATGTTTRATATAAAAATTGAGAAATGATGCCTTTTGCCAGGGTAGTTATAAAGCAATCTCCATTCTGGCTTTCTTCCTAAAAGAAATTTGTTTTACTGAATCCAGCCATCACCCGTCAATGCTTTTTTTCAGACTTTCCATAACCCTCACCATTCCTCATCATGGCAACTGATTATCAAGTACTATCCTCTGAAAGCACGCAACACTGGCAACAGCTCTGCAGATTAGCATACAATATTTAAGTAAACAAGATAACATCTGCTTACCAGAATCTGCGCATTAAATTCACTGGATTAAAACCAGCCAAGAGCAGATAAGGCAGCCATCTCTTGTACTCCTCATGAGCTTTAACTGTGTAACTTATGAACTCCGATAACTGGTCCCCAGAAGGCAGTGAACAGCCCAGCTTCAAGAAGCGTTGAAACAAAGTAAACTTCTCATGGAAGAGGCAATATCCCAAATTAATCCCAAGTAAGGTGATCCCATATTTCAGGAAAATATCAATGAAATGAAATAACCTATCAACAGCACACAAGGAACAGGATATCCTGTTAGTTTTTCCCCAGAAAGCATCTACCATTTCACTTCTTACCTCTGAGAAAGCAAATTTCTTCTATCAAAAATCCCCCCAAACCGAAGAAAAACCCAGCATGCCATTCTGACTGCACTCCTTTCTGGAAAGCATCAGTTAAAATGTAGAACTAGTTCAGGAGACCCCAGTCCCTACATTTAACTCATTTGTTCTTTTTGTCCCAAAAAATCTATGGTTTCAACCAGCTTCCAGCCCTTCAAAGCAAACCTTTTGATCACAAATAGAAACTGCCCCAAGTCATCAGTTACGGGTATCTGTAACCCAGAGGAATCACACCACTGCTGATCCACCACGTGCTTGCTATAAGCAGAAAGCACTGTGCCCACTTGATTAGGTTTCACCTTAAAAATATGCCGTATGCAATAGACTGACAAGTATGTGAAAATATCAAATGACTGCACCCCAGAACTCGGGGACCAGCCTAACGTTGTTAGCGGTTTAATTTACATCCAGCTGTATTTGCAGGAAGCTCTGCAACCCACTGAACTATTGTAAACATTTCAAAATGGTTTTACTAAAATAATTTTATCATTATCAATTATTATATGGTAATATGATAATGAATGAGATTATGACTGATAATTAGTGTGTTGCTTTTTAGTTAGTAATTAGATTGCACATTACTTCATAGAAGTGGTTTTGAAGTGGTGATATAAGTTACCTGCCTCATTTGCAGCACATTTTAGTAGTTACCTGGTCTGCATCCCTTCCTAAATTACTTATTATATACTAAGAACAGGACAGAAGGGGAAAAACGTCAAGCATTGGAACAGGCTGCCCAGGGAAGTGGTGGAGTCACCATCCCTGGAAGTGTTCAAAAAACGTGTAGATGTGGCACTTTGGGACATGGTTTAGTGGGCATGGTGGTGTTAGGTTGACGGTGGGACTTGATGGTCTTAGAGGTCTTTTCCAACATTAATGATTCTATGAAATTATGTCCAAGGATTTTTAAAGACAACTTCCTAGGAGTGTGCAATGAAGATTAGTAATAACAAACCCTAGGCGCTGCTTCACTGCACACCTTATGCGTCACTTATGGAGACACGGGAAAGCACATTCTGCCTCGTACCCTGATGCGTGATTTCACATGCGCCGTTTGGGATCTGGATGAGTTCCTGCCTCAAGCAATTCAAAATCACCTGCAGCCTGACCAGAGACACAAGAGGCTGTAACAGGCACAGTCACTGGGATGTGTTTTCACTACTAAAARAAGTAATTATGTCCTTGATTTCCCTCCTTGAAATAAGCCCTTTTAGTTCAAGTAGGATAAACTCAATCAGAATATTACTGTTGTATTTTCACTTCAGGAACATTATGAATGATGGCAAGTTATTTATTACAATTACGGCACTGTAGATTGATGGCATATATTTGGTAAAGTTTTTAAAATTTTCCTAAGCCAACTGGAAGAATATGTGATCCTATTAATAGCATGCAACTAGTACACACTTTACAAACACATATATTCAAACATATTCAACAAAGACTATCCCAGCAAAGTTAACTCTTTCAACATCTTTATCCAGGGGGGGAAAAAGTGCATCTCGTTAAGACCATAACTTTTAATTAGAACAGGCTTTCTCATAAAAAATAACTTCTCAGCCTCTACACATCTGTGTACAAGCCTCAACTGCTTATAGGATTCAGGGCACCAAGGCACATCCTCTAAATGTTAGTATTTTGACTAAAAATGTTTGCAGGTGACAAACTTCTGAAATCTAAGAACTGTTAAAATATTGCATATTTTGATTTTTCTTCCTTAAATAAAAGAAATCAGAGCAGATCCCATGTGGAAGACAAGAGGCAAGAATGAGAAATTGAAATAATGATTCCCAAATGTAAGCCAGCCCCAAAAGCTATGTTTTTGCATCTGCTGGATAAACTGCTTTTTAATGGGGGTGAACTAAATCTACTACGACCAAAACATCATTAATTTAAATGGCAGCACATAAGCAATAAATTTTGATCCCTGTATGTGAAATATTGTTAGAATCTGAGTTTTAAGAAGATTTAAAAGCCTTTATTGAAGATATTTTCCTTAATGCACCACACTAGCCACATAACATTAATTTGCATTAATATTCTGTCTACAAAGGGTGAACTAACTAGAATCCTGGCAAAATATTAAATGATAGACAGCAATCAGCTGAAGAAAAAAAAGTTTTCAAATGTATTCTCTACCACATGAAATTTCTCTGTTGTTCTAAGGCGTAAAGCAGTTACCAATTGCTCTCAAGTCTCAATTAAAGTCTAAAACATAATGATGTTACAGCTCTATACAAAGGTCAGAACTGCCAAGAAGTGACTGAGACTTGTTTATCTAGATTTGAGCTGTGCCAGTATTCAATCCTTTGAATGTTACTTTATGCATTGAATTAATTTGGGAGGAGGACAAAGCGAGCTTGGAGACAGTAACATCTACATCTTTTACTGTAATAGCCCACTCCTCCACAAATTAATTTCCCACAGAAAAAGGAAGAAGAAACTTCCATACTAAAGGGGAAAAAAAAAAATCAACCATAAGGACATGAAGAGCACCTAATTGACATACCATATATATATATATACACACACGCGCGCGCGCGCTTAGGAGTAAGGCTTTTATACCTTATTATTTTTCCTCCAAAATTATAGCCTTTGCATTATGAAGTAAGCATTGTTTTATTTCCTGTTGAATACCAGGGGTGCRTGTCACTCACCAGGCATAAAAAGAAGTGGGTCATGATCTAAAAGAATATATCATTCAGTTTCCCAGTCCTCCTTACAGCTATAGTGTTGAGCTGATTAACTCTGCTTGTCTTATGCACAAGACTGGCATACAGAAATGGAAAACACTATTTTCCAATAACTCATCCTTACTGAAAAGAATCTGGCTACTTAAGAGTCCTTTTGATCCAATTACAGCATGGAGTCACATTCCCAGAAGACAGAGATGTATTGATAAGGCCTTCTGAAAGCACGAAAACTGCAACTGTGTTCAAGACTCTTCTTCAAAAAGCCGAGCTTCGCCTCGGAGATTTCAGCTAGGTTCTTCAGCTTGTGCACGCAAAACAAACCCCACGCACCATTTGGATACTACAGTTTAACTCCAGCAGCTCAAGAATTAAGGAAGGAGGGCAGGAAAACTGCACATTTGAAAAAAGTTAAATAAAGGCCAACATAATTATGCATAGTTTCAAAATATAAGAGGGGTACTTACTCTTTTTGGAAGACCATACACATGGGTGATCTGCAGTCGAAGTTAAGGCACTCTTGAGCATCTGGACTGTAGCCTTCTTTAAGTAACATTTCCAAACATTCTTCATTACCACCGTATACTGCTGAGTACACAGGGCTCACTTTGCCTTTGCCTTTGTCACAAATCCGATCAGTAATTGGTATTAGCAACTCTAGTATCCTGCAAATATTTAAAAACACTATTTATTTTGTGATCTTATGCAATAATTAATTTTAAATGTACGGTCATTTTTCATATGGTCATTGCAACTTAAAAGGAAAATTCTACCTGTTCTTTCACTACTGAGTTTGCATGAAAGAACAACCTTTATCATTTCATACATAGACCCATAATAAACATTGTGCTTTGGCATGGATTTAGGCTGGCAATAAATATTTTAATCTAAATCAGAGACAGATATTTCCTATTATCCAACAATCCTTTTTACAGCAATAGAGTACCTCTGCACATTAAATCCAGACTTCATAAAAGTCTGGAAACATAAAAGTCTGAAAATGTGAGTTGCAAATAAAATTAATACTTACTTCCGTTCAACAACACTCACTGAGATACTGAAACAGAAAAAAATCATTCTGTTTCATAGCTCGCACCTCCGGTCCACATCCTTTCCAGCTAATAAGGATGAGTGACAAACATCCATTCCTTTGCTACTGGAACTTACTGATGCTACTCAGAGGTCACCAGTTACATATTGTTGCAAAAGCTACAAAGGCAGCATTTGATTTAAAGACATTTCCAGTACTGACAACTTTGCTAACCCATCTTCCGTTTCTGAAAAAACGAACAAAAACCAGCTTCCTCAGTATCTACTACAGTCTGCCCTCCTCATCAGCTTAAGAAAAGGCATCAATGTGATGCACAAACTTTAACGACAACTCAGCTGATGACCTCCTATTGCTACTAATAATTTTGCAGTTAGTACCATCATTAATGTATTTGATTTTAAATGCTGTCACACATGTACCAGTCATGCGGTTCCTGAGAGATGCTTCTCCGCAATGGCCTGCTACTCTGGGAACTTCCTTCAACTCTGCATTTTCTGCTACAAAAGCAACTTATATCATTGGGATTGGGCAAAGCTACAAATGCATTTCTGGAAGGATTAAAGGAACTGTCTTGTGGCTTTGATCTTCTGGCTGGTTCAGCTAATTCATTATTTGCATATGATTACTTCTCCTACTTAATGGTCAGGACTATAATTCCAATTAAGAGCTGTTCAATTCATGTATAAAACATATGCTATTGTTATTTATATTTTAAAATGTAAAAGTAATATGGCTATTGAGTGAATTGGTATCTGATTCAGCACTGTGGAAACCTCTCTAAACTCATTAGGATGTCTATCAGATCCAGATTAGATGCTGAATTCAAAATGGTTGTTCACTTTCCTGGGACTACTAACAGACATTTAAAATATGAAAACAATTAGAAATTCTAAACTACAAATCAGCTTGAGAACTCATTTTTCTTTCTTTTAGAGCTGAATACCCTCTTTGTCGATTAGGTTTTTATTATGGGAATCTTTTCTCCGAGTGTCTTTTTAACYACCTACTTTTTATGGCCCATTTCAGCCGCTGCGTGAATAGGTAACTGCCAGTTATCCTCATTGCAGTAGAGATTTGGATCTGCCCCTTTAGATAACAGCAGTTCCACACACTCGGCATGGCCCTCCTGAGCAGCAATCAGCAGGGGAGTGGCTCTGTCCTTGGCTTGACAGTTTACATCTGCACCTGACAAAAAACGCCAATACTTTATATCACCACCACACAAAATAAACAACAAATTAATCARTAATTGGTTTTCACAGAGTGACTTCACAACACAACAGGTTTTCCACACCAGTAAGGAAACATGTACTAGCATGTTGCTAACTTTTTAAACAGTCAGTGCTTAACATTAACTCTGTCAAAGATCAGCACAACACGAGATAAACRTGCTGGAGGAAAGGCAATGGGCTAGGCAATCTTTTGATCGCAGTTATTTTTTGAGATTCTCTGCCAGGTATTGGTAGATCAGTGAGTACGACTTCTCTGGTCAAGGTCACGGCACCCTCAGGCTTAATAGTCACCGCAATTAGTTTTGGTTGTAAGGACATATGCACTTAGACATATAGAACTTGTTCATTATGTGAATGAAACTGTTGCTGTCACTTTATAACCAGAGAGAGATATCGTCACTTAGCCTGAACAATATCCTATTACAAGAGCAATGTCATCAAATCAGACCACTAATGTAGTGCAATTGAGGGCTTCTAGAAGACCCTGACAAACCTTCATCTTTYCATAGTTTTGGTTTATTATTTCCTATCATCACTTGCTGAAAATGACATTAAATTACTGAAACAAGATTTAAGCAATTAAGATGGTTTTGCATACCCATCTGCCATTAAAACTACATTAAAACCTCTAAAATTTGAAGTGATGAAGTGCAAAAGCAGAACTAAAATTGTATTCGGTGACAGGCTGATGCAAGTTTAAGAATAATGAAGCTAAATGAATGATCACTATTACCATGGGATACAAGCAGTCTTAAACTCTCCAGCTTTCCATACTGAGCAGCAACAAACAAAGGTGTAATGCCAAAGTCATCCTTACATTCCTTGCTTGCCCCTTTCTCCAGGAGTATTTTCATTATCTCAGTGCATCCCTGAAATAAATATTTCTATTCTTAACCAACAAAAAAGTGAGGAATTGACATAATCTATTTTTCCCACACATTCCAAACAGAAGTAAGAAAAAATGCAATATATTCAATATTCTAAAGATGTCCCGAAAAATTAATGGCAGAAAAAATTAGGCAAGTTTAATTTAAAATTTTTCACATTTGCTCATTTACACGATACATACAAATGGAAATTAAATTAGTTTATTAGAACCATTAAGCTAACATAGTTCTTCTCCAGAAATAGGTCATACATCTCACTGATGATGAGACACTAAACACAACTCTTTCTCAAAACAATTTTGTAAGAGATTCACTTCCCAAATACAACACGTGAGCTTGTGAGTACATGCAATGCTTATAATACTTAAATAATTATTGCTTCCCAACATCAAATAGATAAATTATCAGTAAGAATACACCAGTTACATGGGAATTATATGTTACACTTACAGGTTACCTGAAAAGAAGCTTGGTGCAAAGAATTCCATCCAGACCAAGAATGAGGTCCTTCAACATTTGCTCCCTGTTGGAGCAGAAACTTTACAATGTCTGCATGTCCATTTTCAACAGCTTCAAATAGAACAGTAAAAAAAAAGAAAAGAAAAAAATTCTTATTAGCTGGATTTAAAGAACTCATTGAAAAACACAAACGGTCTCACCGCTAACTTCCTGATGGAATAATCATAATTCTTTTATACTTGCCTTATATATGCTTACTTGCCTTTTACAGTTACACCCCCAAAACAGAGTTGGAGAATGGAAATTTATCCACAAAAATTTTAGTTAGACTTGTTAAAATTCCACCTACACTGTGCTAACACAGACAACAAAAGTAAGTTTCTCTCCTCCCTCTTTCCCGTGGAACAGAGAGACAATTCTGCAGCAGGCACCTAACTGCATGACCGTCGCAATGGCCTCCYGAACTTGTGAAGCCCAGTGGCTATCTTACAACAAATTACCCCAAACTTAAACTTTAAAAAAAAAAAATTTAAAACTATTTTAAACACCTATATAAAACTAATTTATAATGTGTACATTTAATTTATGCTAATGCATTCATTGACAAAGCCTCCTTTAGCATCCTGATTCATCCTCAAATTTTTGCCCACAATAATTCTACCAAGGCACATTTTCTGTGTAACCGTAAAAGCTTGATATGGTGATAAATGACCTGCATGCGAATCAATGCTACTGACTGAATAATTTTTAGGGTATTAGCGCACAATCTTGCCAAAGGAGTGCCTCTGGCTTGTAGTACTCAATGTCCAACACAGAGCTGTGCCATAACCCCGCTGCGTAGTCTGGACTAACCTGACCATAAACTTTTTCCTTYTTAAAAATCTCTTGGATACACAACCCCAGGACTGTTCCTCGGCCCTGTCTAATCTATGTAAGCACTTATACATAGTTAATTACCGTGATCCAGTGTGCTTTTAATTATGATTTCCCCACAAGTGCTACCTGTTACCAATTGCTTTAAACAAATAAGCTATTTAGTTGCTTAAAAATAAAATGTGAGTAGACTTGTAAACAAACGTAACACGGCAGCCATGATGTTTGCCTGGGTATGGAGGTGAGTAAAACAATAAGCATATTTAATCAGATGATTTAGACTCTGAGGATTCACTATAACAGAAGTTTTAAGCATTTAATTATGTCAAACATAAATCATAGAAAAAAATACTAAAATAATGGACCTTAATTGCTAAACTAGGAATTGTGAAAAGAATAAGAGGTCTTTTCACATGAGAAGTAGGGAGGAATTAAAAGAAAAAAAAAAAAAAGACTTGAAACACCCTCATACAGATGTAATCCTATACCACCTAGACCTTTTCTGTGCTAGAAAGAAACAAAAAGTGATGCAAAAAACCAATTTGTTTTTACAATTTTGTTTTAAAACACAGTCTGAAGCAGGTTTATCCATAAATAAAAAGTAATCTCTAGACCCGCTCCATCTCCGAGTCCAAAGCCTAGTATTTGGGCTACAAAAATATGAAACATGACAGGCAGTGAACGAACACTGTTTAAACTCAGTGAATAAGCTATTCCCCACTCCTTGGCTATTCTGAGATTTCAAGAAAGCTCGTGTCACCTAGGAACAGTGCGGTGGTTGCTTCGGTGGTAACTTCATTGGGGTCAGCCCCAGCTTCCAGAAGAACACGAACGCTTTCCAAAGACCCATGGCGTGCCGAAAGGTGCAGCGCACATAGCCCTTCAAACGTCTTTGAATTTATGTAGTCATCAGATGGAGCTACAAATGAGAATAATGGAGAAAAAAGAAGTATATTTAGCAATGACTTACAAAACACAGTAATTTTCTTAAAATAACTGAGTTATTCGAGATGTGTGGCCTACAGCATATCCACAAACGTGCTGTTATGAACTCTTTCAAACAGCAGTGTCAGTTATTGCTGGCCCTACGCAGATACCCACCTTGGACAGAGAAGGTAAAGTAGAACCAAATGTCATTCACAGACTACAATGTGCCAATTTCTCTTTACCGTAGCTAGTCAGTATCTATGAAACCACACATAAATTTACAAAACAAGAAAGAATATGATACAAGAAATCTATTTAATTTGTATTTTATACTGCAGGGGAACTCAGCAGAAAAATCGCACTATTTCACATCGAATTTTCCTTACCTGCACGAACTAGCAGCCTCAGACATTCATTTGAATTGTGAGCTGCTGCTTCGTGGATTGGCACCCACCCCCTGTTATCTGGAACATCGATGCTGTACCCCTGCGTAATTAGTTTCCTCAGCATTTTAACATTTCCTTCTCTGGCTGCAAGCCCCACGGCAGAGCATCGATCGGAATAGGCCTCCGTGAAATCCATCCTTGTGTACGGCAAACTCTGCGGGAGGATGGGGAGAGGAAAAAAGGGAAGGAGAGAAGGAAAAAAAAAAAAAAAAAAGAGATGCCTGTTAGTACATAATATGTATATGTTTGGGGTTTTTTTATTTTTTTTTCCAGAGGTTTTTGTTTAGTTTGGTTTGGGTTTTTTGTGGGGAGGACGTTCGTTTGTTTGCGGGGTTTTAGGGGGCTAATTGCTCCTCTGCTGGTCCCCAGCAGCTCCCCGGGAGACACGGTTACCGAGGGGAGGCGATATCTTCCCCTGGGCCAACTGCCCCAACTCTASGGGCAGACTTCTGTGCACCGGCCGGCCTCACGCAGACACCTTGCAGAACCACGGCCGCCACGCCGCTCTGCCAAACCCCGCCGCGGCTCCAGCAGCAGCCCCCCGGGGCCGGTGGCACCTCGGGGCCGGGACTCGCTGCACCCCGCGCCGGCTGCCGAGAGGGCAGCCCGCTTCCCCCCCCCACCGGCCGCGGGGCCGCCCCGCCGGCAGTGCGCAGGCCCGCGGCAGTCGGTCAGCCATGTGGGTGTTCGGCTACGGCTCCCTCATCTGGAAGGTGGATTTCCCCTACGAGGAGAAGATGGTGGGGCGCATCCTGGGCTACAGCCGCCGCTTCTGGCAGGGCAGCACCGACCACCGCGGCGTGCCGGGCAAGGTGAGGCGGGAAGGCGCTGCCCGGGCGGCGGAGCCGGGCGGGCCCGGCAGCGCGGCCCCTCACCGCGGCGGCGGGGCGGGCGGGCCTCGGCCTCCCGGCGCGGGGACCTCGATCGCCGCTGCCCGAACGGCTCCGCGGCGGGGAGCGGGCCGCAGCCCTGCCCCGTGGCCGCAGCGAACCGGCCTGTCAGCCGGCCCCCCCGAAGTCCCCGGGCTGCTGGGGGCCTCGGCCGCCCTCCCGCAGTCCTCGGGACTGCTCGTTCGTTTTTAAACTTGAAAGTTCGTCTGAACAGCAGCTGCTGCTCGCTGGTGCCCGTTATGCCAGTCGTCTTTTGCAAAGTACTGAGGTTAAGGATTTCCACTTTGACTTCTAACTTACTTCATTGTGGCAAGAAGTACACAGTGGCAAGAAGTACATTGTGGCAAGAAGTACACAGAAGTACAGCTCAAGAATTCGTTTTCTTCTGTGCTATCAATTAAAAAAAAAACCAAACAAACAATATAATGAACTTCAAAGAGGAGAAGAATGGTAACAAAAATAACCATCGGTCCATTTTAATAGCTCGAAAATAACTGAGTTATTACAGACATTAATCTAAATAAGGGAAAACACCTCAGTGTGGGTGTCGGGCTTTGAAGAGAAAAGCTGGTTAATAAGTAAAGGCCAGAAGCCTTGATCTGAGTAACTACCTCCCTGTTCTTCAGCTTTTTTACTTTCAAATGAAAACTCATGGAGGAGGAAGTATTTACTGTTTGGAAAAAGAAAAAAAAAAAAAAGCCACCAAGAAAAAGAAACTAAAATTCCAGAAGCGAGCATTCCTAATTTCATGCGAACATACGTATTTTTAAGCCACAGGAGAGAGAATAATAGAGTCTTACTCTGCTCTGAAAGCCTGTAGCACCCTCCCGTAGAAGGGCTATCACCCTTATATAGTTCTAAATAGCTCAACAAATGTTAAAGAAACAATAGGTTACAGAAGCACCCAGCAAGTTAGATGAATGACTTTGATGTGGCTAGACTGTTATTTACAGCTGCAGATGTTGCTCACGATTTAGTCATGAGAAATGCAAACATCATAAATGTAGAGAAACTGATACCTGCATACAGCTCTCTAACAATACTACTTTGAATGCTGGTTTTGTATCATGAAAGTATGTTTTCCTGATGCTCCCTAAAGCAGTCATCTAACCTGCACCCTGGTAACTCCACTCTAAAACTGGAATATGGCTTTAAAAGGGCTCCTCCAGAGAAGGCATAAGGATTCTTTTTAAAAACAAACCAGCATGCTACATGTAGCATGGAAGAAATTTTCATCTAGTTCTAAATAGCACTAGTTAGAACCCCAAACACCATAAAATAACTTGGACAGTACTTAAAGATAATACAACCCCCCCTTGCATTCACTTTTCTCCAAGGCAAATCACCATGCTTCAGGTCCTAGCACGAGTTGGGCATCTAGTATTTAAAAAAAGAGTTTACTGCAAAGAAACAAATTACGTGCAAGCAGACTCGGGCTCGGCAGGCATGTGTTTCATGTTGGAGCAGTGCTGTGCAAATGCAGCTGTCCCGGTTCTGAACTCGAGCTCCAAAACACTTTGCCACATTGCTTTTAAGATCGAGTCGAAAGCCTGGCTTTGTCACCCGGCTTACGTGCTGCCATACACACAATTCCTGTCTCCAAACCTGCCCGGCTCTCAGCTGCTGCCTCACCTGGCTGGAGAGATGCAGCGTGCCCTGCGGCTGGCTCGCTTAGGTCTGCTGCCTGGACAGCTATCGTTTGCTTTCTCAGTGGGAATGCTAATTTCTCATCTACCAGTCATCCCTCTTCAAAGATGATGTTTGTATGAGCACTGGGAAATTTCTATTTTTCTCTTGGATGAATTGAAAAGCACGTGCAAAAGTTGTTAGGGTGGGGCATAAAAGAGTGTGATCCCATCAGCCTCCCGTACTTAGGAAACCAGGATTTAAAAAAAAAAAATTTTTTTAAAAAACCTAATCAGTCAACAGAGAAAGTCTTACTCTTGGGGCTTCAGAAGGGAATAAAACCTGCACCAGCCAGTTTTTCTTCCTTTTTGCAAGTATCTTTGGTGACCTCATTGCATTATCTTCTGCTGGGCTAGCTGAAATTCAGGGGAATACTCAGAGCGACTGTCTTTGTGCAGATACTGGAAATCTTGCACAATGGCCACACCAGATTACTACCCACTAGCATATACTTGGTTCCAAGAAGCTTAGACGTTTGTATTTCTGCCCCAGTCAAGATCATACCCAGAACCATCATCTGCAGGCATACAGAGCCTTAAAACAACAACAAAAAAAATCCCCACACAAGCCTATGCTTTGTTCTATTTCTATTTAGATGCTTGTTTGTCCAGACTGAGGGCACAGCTCATTATTTATGTAAACTGGTTAATGCACTTTATTTTATGTTTTATATAAAACACTTAGCACTAACAAAATACACTTTTTCTCAGCATCAAAAAGTCAATGCCTTTTTGTATTCCTGCAGTCCATGAGTTGTTACTCCTGCCTGCAAGGCAAAAAGGCTCCTTTAGCGTATCCTGAGAAAACACACAGCTGGGACCTCCCATTTCACTACGCCAAATGCTCTCTGCTATAAAGTCTTCACAATCCTTGACATCAGAGATTAATTACATCTCTGGTGGGTGAGCTACAAGTGAAACTGGTCCTTCAATACTAACACGTTTTAAAGAACAGCAATAAAATCGTAGCCAACAAGTTAAAAAAACCTCTCCTGAAAACACTCGTTGCTCCAACATTCCACGGTCAGCGCAACAAAAACATACAAAAATGGCTGCAAGCTTTTAGTACAAAACTCAGTTGATCTTGTAATCGTACTTTAAACTGCTCAACTCGTACTGTAATAAGATGGTTAACTAGTTATAAAGTGATGTTTAATCATGGGGCCATATTTTATAGTTTACAGGATGTTAAACTGGAAAAAGTTTTGTTAGATTAAGAATACAAAAACAGGAATAACCATTTCTTGAATAATATACGGCAACTTATACATTAGCTATATTTTAAAATAAGATTTTCAGAGGATTATTCCGAATAGTAGATKAAAGCAGCTTGAATTTTACCAGGCAATAACAGTGTTCCCTGAAAAAAGTTCTACTAGCTTAGAAAGACCTGAATAACAAAAATTTTTTCACAAATTGCAAATTCAAATTTCTTAGTCCAAGCTTCAGAAAAAATGGCATCAGAGATGCAAACCTGCGTGATCGACATAAACCTTCTCAAACATTAAAGTCCGGGGGTTTGGTTTTTGCACGGAACAGCACGGAAGCGTAAACGTGTTCAAGGGTTGAAGCCATTATTATCACAATATGGTTTGAACCAAACTAATAGCTTGCTCCTGTCAAAACTGTGAAGTTTAGCTGCTTCTCCTTAAATCCTCCTTCCTCCCAGCTTCGGACCGCTTGCTTTAGCCACTCTCCTTGATCTGGTGCTCACTTGACTGCATGGCACACCAACAGGCCTGACATTTGGGGAATCTCAGTTCTGGCTCAGCCAGAGACTGTCTTTGTTCCTAGCCCTCTGATGTGCTTAGAAGAAAACCCAGGGAAACTCGATGACAGGATCAACCTAGCTCCAGCTGTTTGCTGCCACTGTCCAAACAGTGTCCAAACAGAAAACTCTTTGAGTTTCTGCATGCATAGAATTACTGGGTCAGATGAAGGTTAAATCATTTTAAGATAATGAAGGGCTTTTAGTTTATTGAAGGTGAAATGCAGAAAAAAGGAGGTTGGACTAGAGGATCTCCAGAGATGCCTTCCCATGTCCACAATTCCCTGACTTACCCTGGCGGTTTCTTCCCGTTGGATGGCTGCCAGCGAGGGGGCTATAGGGGACAGGAYGGATAGAGATAGGCTCCTGTTATGCCGTACTGAGCCACAGGAAAAGGAAGTAGAAAAGGCTACGCTTTGTTTAAATAAACTTGTGCTTTTAAGGAAACCATTTTAAATTATTACATTCCTACTCATTAGCAAACTTACACCTCACTTTCTGAAAAAAATTAAAGAGATAATCAAGCTAACATTATTTCTAAGGTCATATTTCCTTTTTTTCCATCTTACTTTCATATCCAGATGAAAAAATTGATTCCTCTATCAGTAAATATTTAGTAATTTTAGTAGCTGAGTAGTTTATGGTACCACTGAAACAATCTAAYAGTGGAAGACCTTATTTCAGTTTACGCCACTATTTCATAGTGCACATCAGCTAGGCCTTAGGACTGTCCTGAGGAACTTTATCTCCAGGCAGATGGATGAAGGCCCCATGCCAGGAGAACGTTGTAGACTCTAGCGTAGACTCTGGCCCATGCTAATGTTATTTTCCTCTTTTTACTGAACCCAGGATGGTAAAACCTAGAGGAATCTCCCGTCAGGTACAGTCTAAGACAGGAGTATGGTTGGGAGCTCTAGCGTACAGTACAGTTGAAGTGAAATACAACGCTAAGAGCTGAAACAACGTGTATTTAATTTTCCACAATGGCTTCCCTTCTGATTTAGAGGGGTGATGGCCCTTAGCACTACAGATGCCCTAGAAAATTCCTGCGTGACCGCAGACCACACTGATGCTCCAGCGTGATCCAATGGAAGGTCGCGTTTGTCAGCCTTCCTGGCAGTAGGCTGCACAGAACTGACACAAATCCCTCAAAGACATCTGATTTAGGAGATCATTCGGGTTTGCCCTTGCCAGTACTTGGGTGTCATGGTTTAACCCCAGTTGGCAACTAAGCACCACACAGCCGCTCACTCACCCTTCTCCCCCCCTGMCCTGCTGGGATGGGGGAGAGAATTGGGAAAAAAACCAAAAACCCATGGGTTTTACAGGACAGCAAAGGAAGAGGGAATAATAACAATAATAACAATAACAATAATAATAGAATATACAAAACAAGTGATGCACAATGCAGTTGCTTACCRCCTTCCCAGCCCGTCCCCGAGCAGCGGTCGCTACTTCCCAGACCACGCCTCCTAGTTTATATATTGAGCATGACATCATATGGTATGGMATATCCCTTTGGCCAGTTTGGATCAGCTGTCCTGGCTATGCTCCCTCCCAGATGCTTGTGCACCTGGCAGAGCATGGGAAGCTGAGAAGTCCTTGACTAGTGTAAACACTACTTAGCAACAACTAAAACATCAGTGTGTTATCAACATTATTCTCAGGCTAAATCCAAAACACAGCACCATACCAGSTACTAGGAAGAAAATTAACTCTATGCCAGCTGAAACCACGACATGGGCACAACAAAAATGGTTTTGATTTATATTATATAGCAGTCATTTATAGATGTGTTATTTTCTTTACTTAGCTAGCAGAGGTAATGCCCATGGTTCCTTAATGGTGTTTTAGTAGTTCCATGCAAGACAAGGAGTCTGCAAACCAATACAATAAATATCCTGTCCTTCCTTAGACAAACAGATCGTTCTTTCATCACACAACCAATCTGAAGATTAASTACTCTTCAGTACTTCACTTTCATTTAATATTTAGGCTTCAGATACAGGCATTCCTGGTAATAAAGAGAAAGTTGTTCCCCACCACAGAATGTCTCTTTAATTCATAATTTACAAAATCTTAGTGACCAGTATTGAGTACACAAGTCAGGGAAGCATTAAGGGCTATGGAAAAAAMTTCCCAAAAGGAACACCTAAGTTATCTTGATTAATCATGGTAACAGACCTGATTCCTCTAAGTACTCAAATAGTAATAATTTAGTGTTCATTTAGTTTTGTTGCCTTATTTTATCAATCGGATCAGGAATAGAGGGCCGATGCTGGGAGAGAACTGGCATAAAAATGAAAAAACACAGCACCTCAGAGCTTATAAACAAACAGCCTTTAAGATTATAAAAGATCCAACACTGAATAAATAATATATACAGTTGATGGTATCTATAAAGTGCTCTGCAAAAACTAGATTTCGTATTGCTTGTTACCAAAAGAATGCGTGGCTTGCCAATGACGGTGTAGGAGAAAACCCTACACTGTTACTGTGTGAGAGAGACAAACACAAGTACGGACTTATCCAACAGAAAAGCATGGACATGCCAATGAAACTGTTAGTGATGAGTCATAAAAAGACTGAAATCTAGTGGCCCAAGACTGAAAGTTAGCTAAGGCTAAATGAAAGGCATGCATCCAAGTACAAGTTCAGATTATTTTTGTAACTCCTAAGAGAATGAATTTCTATCCTACACTAAAATTGAATGAATGCTACTACCTCTGCCTTCCCCTACTTCTATTGAGACACTTGTACACTAAATTGATGCCAAAATTAGCAATTTTAAACTACAGGTGTAGTAAATTTAGTTCTCCATAGCATTTTATGTTTTAAAATTTTATTCTCCAGGTTATACAACAGATTTCAACTATTTTCAGTATTTACAAACTGGCTTCTTCTTCTTCCTGCAAGAAGTAACTCATTGGAAAAATAAGCCATTACCAAGGTATCCTCCCTCTGCCCAGTAAGGGAGAATGAGCTGGGAGGGGGAAAAGAAGGGAAAAATAGTCTTTTGCACAATAAACTTCTTTTTTCAACTTCGAATAACATGGTGCTAACATGGTGCTTATTAAAAATTATTAGCAGATTTCTTTGCTATATCTTTGCCAAAACATCTAATTAGCTCAGAGCTTTTAAACCTAGGAGTTGCYATCTGTCATACTGTGTAATCAACATTTTCTAAAATCCAGTTAGTRCAAACCAAGCCAGAAATGGTAGTATCTTGCTTAGTTCTACGCAAGCTAGATTTCTATGTTACGTTATTTTCCATGCCTGCGTATAAACTTTTTGAATACAAGCGAGAAGGTTCACCTCATTGTCACTCTGGAGATGAAAAAATTGAATAGTACTGTGCAGAAGCAACGTGACTGAGGAGGGTGCACCCCTCGAGGATAGTTTCACATTAATGAATTATTGTCACCATTTTAAACAGGAATACAATTGAGTCTGGACAGCACATACAAAACAAGGACATTCAAAACCTCCCCRTTTATGACTGCCCTTAGTTTAACTTCTACGTTGTAGACACTTTCCCTTCAGAATTTAACATTTTGTTTATCACAGTTTATCTAATACAGATCAAAAGCTATTCTCAGAAAATATTTACTGGATCTCAAAGAAATAGAGCTTACTGAGATTGTCCTGCATTAGTTCTCTGACCCTTTCATTACTTTTCATTGGTTTTTTTTCTTTTTTTGTTTTGGTTTTACTCATGATTCAGGGTAAAAGCCTCTAACTGAACTATGATTTTTTTATTTTTTTTTTTAATTTTAGCCTGGAAGAGTTGTGACTCTGGTTGAAGATCCTGAGGTATGGTACTCCTGTTCTGTCTCTGTAGCATACAGAATGTCCTGTTGCATTCCCAGCCTGTGTAGTAAGTCTCTATTAATTTATGCTTCTCTACAAGCAAATAATTGAGTTATCTTTAGTGCAGTGAAAAGTTCTCTCAAAATTTCTTGGAGTTACACCAATGATTCTTGATTGTTTCAAATAAATCAATCAATCTAAACTAAGAAACTGGAAGTAGTTTGGGTCTGTTATTACCAAAGGTACAKTTTAAAGTATTTTCCAGAATAGTCACTTCAGCTATCCAGTTATAAGATGCAGAATTTTACTTTCAGCATATGTATAGTGCTGACAATATGCCAATAATGGACCCCATATATTGTGTCAGAACTGTAACCTTGCCCTCCCAAAATAAAAACTGAAACAAATCAAGATTACATTGCAGTGACAAAAAAAGGAGATACCCGTGCCTTATTTTTTGCTACACAGATAAAATGCTTAAGGAGTGAAATGCCACAAATGTGCTTTTGCTTTCTACGTAATATTTTGAAATTAGCTCCTGTTTAGAGAAAACAGTTGTTGGCCCGAGTCTACCATTCTTGCTTATCTTCGACCTTTTCCCTAACTCTCACTGAGACAGTGCAGTGGAAGTGTTTGCAAGGGGAGTGCCCAGGCTGGGGAGGGACGGGAGATGAAACAAGGCCTAGGCTTACAGTCATGTAAGCTGTAGGAAAATCAAGATTTTTCTGTTTATAAAAGTACTTAGACTTATATTTTACCCATTTCTAATTCTGTTTGATAGCAAAGAAGCTATCTTACAATTACCCGCAATTTTTTTTAGGGATCTTACCCACTAGAGAGCTCTCAGTTGGAGTGCTCACCAGCTAGGACAAAAGCATTGAGCTAGGCTGGGGAAGCCCAGGGCAGGYGATTGCAGGATACACCTTGGATGCAATTGCTTTCCCACTCCCTGCTGATCCTCCGCGCCCCTCACATCCAGCAGTGCGCTCTATTCTGGCACCTTGCTGGAGAYGGCTGCAATGGTTGGGTCCATCCAGCTTCACACCGCTCCAGGAGAGGGAATCCCTGCAGGTACTAGTGCCTCCAAAGGGGCAGGAGGAAAGAAAGGATGGCATGAAAGCAGAGGGAGAGCAAGGCCATAAGACACGGAGGATGGGTATTTTGGTAGCAGTTAGTTTTTATTTACAGTTGCTTATCTATACAATTACGATATTGCTGTCTTACTGATCTATTTCCCTGAAATAGCAGCCACAAAGAGAGGTAAGTTTAGCAGTAACTGAAAACTTCAAATGTTTTTTGCAGTTAGCAAAACCAGCAAAATGCAATGCACTGTCTCTCATTGTGATTTTCTGTACCTTTCTAGTAAGAGTTTTTTTCACATTACTGTACTGCTGGGTACCATTATGTTACACAGACACCTGTATAGACAAAGAATGCTTATGTTTGTTGTCACTCAGTTTGTATTGTTAAGCAAACTTATTCATTACCATAGAAACTTCTTCCCCCCTTAGCAAACCAGTTTTATTTGGTTGGGKTTTTTTTCCCTTTTCTCCAGAATCTGGTGTGGCCAGATAATCATACTTTGCACATAAATATCCAAAGATATGACAAGTCATTTGCTTTAATTTCAGTTACTCATTCTGCAGTTTAAAAAGGTAACCTTATTTTGAAGATATCTTAGCAGACTCCAGCAATTATTCCTCTGCACGCAGACACCAAATACTGTGGTGACAACAGCAGTGGTACTTTTACTGGCAATGCCAGCTCTCAGCTCTGTGCTAGCCTGCATGTCCTTTTTCACTAGGGATACACACAGTGCAGCTTGGAAACATCTAGTTTAGAGARTTATTTTAACTGGCACAGAAATTCAGATGGAGCAAGTTAAGAGGAAACCACACAGAAAAAGAACATCATACTCCTTGTCAGATTTCTGGATTATAATTTTCCATCATCTGAAATAGGAATCCTCTACACTGAAAACTAAATGAATTAACTAGCAGTAACACTTAAAGTGTCTGCTTTAAATCCCTATCTCCACCACACCCATATATATTTTCCTATCGACACCAAAGGAGGTCTGAATGGCAGACTCAAGAGAGTAACATCTGCAGAAGAGGCTGTTTTTAAAACATGTTTCTTGCAGACAGCTGGAGTGATCCCGCATCCCAGATGGCTGAGGGAAAGCAAGGAACCCATTTTTGTACTTGTTAGTGCTGTTCCTGGCCACAGCACATCAAATGCTGTAACTATCTACAAAGGATGCAGTAGAAAATTACTCCTGATTTTTTTAATAAAATGCCTTTGACCAGCATATAGTCTGACTGCAAAATTCATTCAACGCTCACAAATTAACACTACCACCCCAGCATTGTCTGCTCTCATGACTAAATACCAAGATCCATTTTTAGGGGGAAAAAACCAAAACGTTAATTGCTTTGTCATCATTACTGTAGCACTGATACATATACCTACTTAGCTGCAGGAAAAATCGACATTTGATGTTGCCAGCAGACAAAACAGACTACCATTTATTTTAAAACAGCATTCGTAAGAAACAACATGTAGCCCTTAGTGGATAACAGACCATCATCATTTTTCTATGTTACTTCAAAACAAGAACCCATGCAAATCAATCCCTCTCACTGATTTGCTTATATAAAACTTGTTAAGGGAGTATAACTAATTCACACCACAGTTAAATACTTTTTCAGAGATGTTATCTGTGAAGAGGATGAAGAAATATTCAGGTTCTGAAAGAAGGTAATGAAATTTATCTAACAGTGTTTGCTGAGGTGCTGGATATGCCACATTTATTTGTACAAAATGAAGGTTCATCTCTCAGCTTTTTCTTCTCTGATGCAGTTTCAGTGCGGTAACATTACACACTTATCCCTCCAAGTATATTTAACAGGTGTGACGCCCAGGATCCTTAGAAATGAAACTGCAACTAAACAGAGAAAGGACCTGATCAAAATTACTTTGAATTTGGCACTATGTAAAATTTTAATTTTCAGATACAAATTTTATGAGGTCAGGAAAATACTTTGTATCCTTTTTGCCAGCCCCTGCCAAGGCTATTTACCACTTCAAACTTAACTGCAAAAAGAAATTGTTTTGTAAGAAAGGCCTCAGCATTAGCAAGAAAGTGGATGATCAATCTGCTTAATYTTACCATTTTGACTGAAGATTTCCTAAAGAAAACAACCCTTTTAATTTGGGACTCCTTCTACAAACAGTGTGAGAAATAGCTATAAAAAGACTGAAAATTGAAGACTTTTTTTTAAGAGACTTTTTGCCTAAATACAATAGAAATAGATTAATTTGTGAGTATCTTTATGAACACTGCTTGGATTTTCTTTTCTTATGTCCTTCAACAGGGGAGTGTATGGGGTGTTGCTTACAGATTGCCAGCTGGACAAGAATGTGAAGTAAAGGCATACCTGGACTTCAGAGAGAAAGGAGGCTACAGGACTACAACTGTCATTTTCTATCCAAAAGACTCGTCAGTAAAACCGTTTGATGTATTGTTATACATCGGAACTTGTGACAACCCTAACTACCTTGGTCCAGCACCCCTAGAAGAAATTGCTGAACAGATTTTTAATGCAGTTGGTCCTAGTGGAAGAAACACAGAATACCTGTTTGAACTTGCTAATTCTATCAGAAATCTTGTACCAGAAGATGTAGATGAACATCTCTTCTCCTTAGAGAAACTAGTAAAGGAACTCTTGGAAAAGCATCAAAACCTAAATTRTCTATAAAATAACTTCTTACTTTTAATGATCTTGCTTCATCTTCACGGGAATGGTTTCGTTGCACAATGGGTATATGACTTGGAGGCACGTTTCTCTGTACTATGCTATCTTATTTATTTTAATACTGCACTCAAAATAGTAGTTGGTCATTAAAACATACTGTTACCAAAATTATTCTTTCAGGAGTGTATAGAAAGGGGAGCAGGGGAAGTGGTTTAGGTTTGAATTTGGTGTATTGGGTTTTTATCCAAAGACTACATCTTTATGAAAATCTCAAGAGAACCACTTAAGGTTCTCTTTGTTTGAAGATTTATTTTTTTTATTATTTCAGGTTTAAAATAAACCTTTAGAATATTTTTAAGATCAAAATCTGCATTCAGGTACAACTCCCACTGATTTAAGTGATAGTTCTTTCTGATTCAAGACCACAGGCGTGGAGCTCAGTGCAGCTAGAGATAAGTAGTTGTTGTAAATTGCATAGTAAATGCAGAGTAGAATATTTATATCATCAACGTTCAACTTCACTGAAATTAAGTTATTCCACTGAATTAGTCGTCGTACCCTTTATACATTAGTTTGTCCTTAAACGCAGAGGATAAACCGTTTCATTGTCAAGGAAATAATTCTTTACCTTGGTCATTATGTCAAGCCCCTGAAAAGCAAAGCATAGGGTACTTTGACACAAACAAACCATAATGTGTCAGTGCCTCATTTTATTTTTTAAGATTAATATAAAGAATAAAGTCAAAATGTTAAATTTAACTAAGAGTATGACTTGAAGTCACAATGCAGCAAGAATGTTCAGAAACTCTCATCTTTGTTATTTGCCTTTAGATGCTGTTGTAACCCYTTGTCTTAAAAAATTGACCAATCTCTGAGGATAGATTTTAAGCCGKTAATTTTCAACCACTCTTTCAGGGATTCACAGATACAAGTTAATTAAGAAAGGAACCCTCTTTTCAGTAACCTTACATGTGTTGTATGGACATATAAAGAAAGAGGGTTGGAAAGCCACCRGTTTAGGCTAGTAGGCTTACTTTATGCAAAACATAAGCAAATGCAGTTTCCGTCCCAACRAGGACTTGTCTTGCTTCTCAAAAATTTAAGTTATTTTTGTTAACATTTAACAAAGTATATTTTTGTATGTTAATATAGGAAAGGTCCTATTTCAAACACCATGTAATGTCACATTTTCTCATACAGAGAATGTGTAAGTGTTTAGTAGTAGCTTGGAAGCCTGTATTTTGCGCCAGTAATTGCAAAACCAGTATGTTTCTACTATACAGGTAGTCCCTTTCTCTTCTTTACATTTTCCTATTTTATATTTGTAATTGCTTGAAAATATCAGGGTTATCAAAATAACAAGCTGCTACTATTTTACTTGGCCACCTACAAAAGCCAACAAGAACATAAATGACTGTTAATAGGAAACATTTGAGAAAGGCAGCTAGATGAKTAGAAAATAGGATATTAAAATTCAAACCTAAATTCAAGATAATTAGACCACTTAAAATATTTAACCAAAAAAGCTGTATTTTTTACATACCAGATTATAATTTTAGTGTGCCTCTGGCATCTCTCAATCATTGATTCATTGAGGGAAGAAAAAAGTGTATTAGTTTTTAGAAGCTACTGTTTACTATGAATAGTTGAATGCCACTATTTTAAGAGTACACGATGGGGTACTCTGATCAGAAGCAGATCCTCTGATCATATTAGCAAAATAATCATACGTATTGAGGCACCATTTTTCCATTAGTACACATGAGTTACTTGGACTATCCTTCAAAGGTCTTGATTCTCCACCGCACTGTGCTGGTTTAAGATTGACATAACTGAGCGGAAAAGCAACCCCAACTAATTCAGCTGTACARCGGGAGAGGAGTATGATCAGAACGTAATGACAGTCATTAAGATGCCCAAAGCTGGAGCTGAGTGATTTCACGCACCAAAGAGGGACAGTGATAAACATGACCCAAATCAACATTTATGAACATGTGCCATTACGCATGCATTTATTCACCTTGACTTAAAGAGTAACTCTTAAGTGTTACTAAAAATGTTATGTATGATTTATTTCAAGAATATTTAAGCGTTGAAAAGAATAGTACGCTCAAAAAAACCCAACCAACAACAACACTTCCTTTCTTGTGCTTACTTCAGATTTAATCAAGCTGTAGTAAAGTTAAAATGTGGACAATGGCATGTCCACTCTATACATTCTTTAAAACTCTGTCCTCAAAGACTTATTCTTGTTCCTTAAAACAGGGCAGGGGATGCTTACACTCACTAATGATCCAAAATCATCAGTGATGATTCCCTCTTTAAAAATCTTAATTATTTAAGCACTGTGTTGGGGCATTGTGATTMTGTATGGCTCTACATTTTGTATCTTTAATTATATTCAGGACATTGTTGGTTCATTTACTTTCCAGATTCATAAAGCTTGCAATTATATCTGTAATGATACATTCCAGTTTGTGCATACAACTTCAGTACAATAAAAATGCATCACATTTACTAATGGTGTTGGAGAAAGAAATTTCCAGAARTGTTGTTTATTTAAAGTGTATCCATATTAGGATGGACATCAATGTGCGTCTTAATTGCATGTTATAAAATGCTGTTAGATCTAATGATGAAAAACAATATACAAGAGCTAGCTACTATTATGCAGTCTTAAACCGTGTCAAAATTGGGAATTAATTAAAGCACTGGAAATACACATTTGTTCTTGCTGTATGGGATTTGAGCCACGACTCTTCCTACAGCTCCAATCACCAAAAGCTCAGTATGCTTTCAGATCTGTTACTCACCACAAAAAAATTAACACACGCTTTTTATATGCCATATATGCTTGATGTTTTTTTCCTACTGGTTAGAACTAAATCTAAATTTGTGACAAATTATAGAGATTTTAGATATGGTTTCATTATACAGCCACACACACGAAGCTACCTCTAATCTTGTTTCCAAACAGTGTTTCAGGAAACAATAGTCATATCCATGTTGTCAGACTTTACTCCCTYGGATCCACAGATTCAAATCACCAAGCAGTCAGCGTGGACCTCTGTCCTTCCATGCATGAAGGAAGCAGTACGTAGTAGTGTGCAGTGATRGTCTTCCCTGGTGTGACTGCACAGTAAAATTTCTAAGGCCATTTGTAGGAAAAGGAACTTGCCCAGCAATTGGTCAAGATACACCCTCCCTATGATGCTGAAAGGGATTACCATTGAGCGGTACAAAAGCCAATTTATCTGTAAACTATTTTGGAATCTCCCAAATAAAAGTCCTATATTAATTTAAGTTACAGGAAAAAAATGTAACGTTTGTACAAAGACTGCAATAAGACAGTTTAATTTGATTGTGCTATAATGTGAATTCAAATTAAAAAAGCAGATACTAAAAAGTAGCTTGTGCAATATCTGATATTCCTTAGTATGATCAATTAACCATTTGATAGCAAGTCATTAAATATGCAATCATCTGTGAATATATGAATCTATAAGCTGAATATGCAACATTTTACTTAATTTTTTTTAGCTTTTGATAATAAGCACACTTCATACCCATTTTGACTGCCACTGACAAAATTAGTATGTCATCTGACTTAATCATAAAACTTCTGTAAACAGATTTGCATTTCTTAACGCAAGAAAACTCACGGTGAAGGGCAATCAAAACATTCTGTAATTACCAGATTCTTTGTAGCATCCCCAATAACGCTTTCTGTCTTTCCTTCTTCAACCATTTATCTGCTCCGTGTTTCCCACAGATAAGCAAACAACAAAGATCTGATGGGACTGGCCTAACCTGTTCTAACTTGGAAACTGTGCTGGACCATTCAAGTATTCAGGGGGTGGGGGTTGGCTGGGGGGTGCGTGTGGACACACAGGGAGAACCCTTAGAGTTCTTTTTTTATACACATAAACCTCGATTTGCTTTTATCCATTGGTTATGTGTAACAGCTTTCTGCATAAACCAATTAACAAAGTTTCGAGGGTCACAGACCGTTTCAAAACAAAACGAAGCTAACTGTCATGCCCTCACCATACTGTCATGCCCTCACCATACAAAACGAGGAATTGTTAATGATTTCCTTGCTCTTGTATCACTACATCTTTATTCCCAATTTCATGCTCTCAAAATTTCTTTTTCCACAAGGGTACATAAAGACCAGACTCTTTCTAGACTAGGCTGCTTTCTAGAAAGTAAAATCCTTCACAAAGATAACTAAAGTGCAGTTTAGTCGCACAGAAGAATGCAAAGTTTGGTAATTCTTAAAATAACTCTAATACATTCAGTAAAACAATTTTCACCACAAATGCAAGAATAACATCGTGTCATACTGCAGTTCTTTAGCAACTGACAAAAAAAGGAAAACATGCAGTCTTAACAGAAGCTCTACAAGTCTGAACATTTCAGGCAATTTTGCTAAGAAGCATAAGAAAAAAATGGACTTGTTTGCTCAAAATATCATGGATAACTTACCCCTTACAAGCAGAAAAAAACCAAAATTTTGAACACCACTTACCCTTAAAAGCTAAAGCAACACATTTACAAAATTGATTGCAGCATCCYCATCAGTATTATATCACTATTTTCTAAAGTTCATCATGTTTAACTCTGATTTGTATCCCTTCCCATCCCTTCTTTCTGGTATGCATGCTTTACTCAAACTAAGTTGCTGAGGATGTTGAAAAAACCTGAATACTACAGCTCCCCCATCCCATCTATTTCTGTATGTCTGTTCTGTGTAACAAAAAAAAAGTTCTTACGAGGCGATTTTTCACCCTGTGCAGCTGAGCGACTGACTGGCAGAGGGGATGCAAACAGACATCAGGATAGCAAGCTCCCAGCAGGGCCCTGTACCTTGACTTTCTACTATGCAAGTATGTAATTGTCACAAGATTAGAAAGAGACTGTTTTTCAAGTAATTAGGCTTCTTTAAGAGTCTTCTGCAAAAGCTGGACACTGATTATACACTCACTTTGATTACCAACTCCAGTACAGCCCTGATGATTCTAGCTTCACACTCCCTCAGTATTCTTACATTAATTTCCTTGCTCCTCCAGCTTTTTATTCAAGCAGCTTCCTTTTAATTGTTGCCCTCCTTTGTCTCAAACAGATGTCTTGCCTGCATCTTTCTTGCCTTTTGCAACTTAGGTCTCTTCTCTGCAGGTATTCTAGCACTTTCCTCTCATTGTGCACATGCTTGAACTGGAAGAATTCTTCTTCTCCCAGTACAGCTGTATCTACTTTGGCACCGGTTTAACAGGAAAAAAAAATTTACAGCCTTAAACAAGAAAATTATGGCAGCAGAGCCCAAAAAGTATCAACTAGACCCGATGCAGCCATTTAGGAAAGTTTTAAGCTCTCTCACCTATATTATCCCCATCTGGAAATTGTTCTTCTGATCAGGGTAACAGTCAAACCATTTACTTAAACAGTTCAGACTCAGCCAGTTTTGCCCAATGTAAACGCGAAAGTGCGCACACACATCACTACTGGCAAAACAGTGATGAAGAATGGCCTGAAACAAAACATCTTAAACCAAACCACCTGAATTCACGACACATCATCCAGAGTTATCTTTCTCCACTGCCACTGGGATTTTTCCTGGTATCACCTGCTTCCTTTGCCTTCATATACTTCTCTCACTAAACATTTCAGTGCCTGCTCTGCTCATTAGGGTTTGTTAAGAATGGCTATACACTACCAAAACATTACCGTTATCCTCATGTCACCCCATCACCAATTGCAAAGCAGACAGTAAATTGCCTCACTTTTCTCCTTCCTCCAGAGTCTCCACTTCATTCCAGCTGTGTCTCAACTTATAGTTCAGTCTTAATTGGAGATAAAAGTCAGGGCTTGATTATATTCACCGCAATATTAAATTCTGTATAGAATATAGACTTATTCTATACCATAGAAATCTTGCTGGCGCTACTCTATCAGTAAAAACTTGTGAAAAAAAAGAGGAAAACACCGGGGGCTGCGAAGCCTTCCAGTGTATTTCTACGGTACGGAACAGCAGCCACACGCCTGCAGAGCCGGTGCTGGCTTTGCTGCGACRATCCATCAGGCCTCTTTTTTGGGGTGAATTCCACCGGCTTTGGTCCAGAGGAGCTGCGGCAGAAGCGCGAACTACCGAGGAGCTCGTCCTCGTTAGTGCCTGACAGACGATATTCAGAAAAGACGGATAAAAATAGGTGAGGTTCTTAGTTTTCTGAAAAGCCTACCCTACGGGGTTTTTAAATCAGTTACAGAACTAGCGCGGCTGCAGCCGTTGCCCCTGAGAGACTTCTCCTCAGCGCGAACGCACACCACCTGCAGGGCGGCGGGGGGGGAGGCCTTGAGGCACCCCCCCGACTCCACCACAGCCGTTAACGAGCCCGGCGCCGCCGCGACCCCCCTGCTTCTGGGGCAGGGCGGGGGGTTTCCGCACAGAAACGGCGACTCCTCGCACCCCCCAGCCCTTGCCATGTCCCCCCGCCGCTCCCTCGCTCGCTCGCTCGCTCACTCACTCACTCACCCACCGACCGCCTCCCGCCAACGGCTGCCCCGGATGTTGATGGGCGCCGGCCCGCCCCGCCGGAAGCAGACGTGGCGGCGGCGCTGCCTGCCGCTGCCTGCCGCTGCCCGCTCCTTCCCCCGAGCCGCCGGCCGGCATGAGGGGGTGCCGGCACCGGGCGCCCACCCCGCGGGCGCTGCTCTGCGGCCTGCTGACGGCGGTAGCGGTGGCGGTGGTAGCGGCGGGCGGCCGCGCTCTCCCTCAGCTCAGCGACGACATCCCCTTCAGGGTGAACTGGCCCGGCACTGAGTTCAGCCTGGTCGGTACCGGGGAGAGGAGGGGTGTGGGGGGGGGGTCTGAGGGGTCTCTGTACTCACTCCTTCTTCGGAGCCTCCCTCACTGGAGGAGCTGGGCGGTTATAACTCCTAAAGCGTAACCCAGGCGGCAGGAGTTAGGTCCAATGGCCGGAGCCCCCCTCACGCTTGGCGGTTATTTTTGAAGCCCCCACACCACAAAAAGGGTATTGCAGTTTGGGGGATTCTCAGTATAGCCCTGCCGGTGCGTGCCTTAAACATCACCCTGTGTGCTGGCTCGTGGTGACAAGCAGTAAGTACATACACACAGGGTGAGTGTTAGGCCATGGCCTGAGTCTGGCAGCTGGGAAAATCCCAGGAAAATCTGTCCTGAAAGTCAACATGGGAATGGCTGCTTGCAAAATGTAGTGGCTGGGAGGGTGTTCCTTTAATAAAGGTCTTTCCTGAGAATGGGAAATTTGTCAGCAGGAGCAAGATGAGTGTGGAGGAGAGCAGGAATGTGGCTGGAGGTAGAAGGATCGAAGCGAAAGAGAAGGCAAATACTAGCGAGCCACTTCAAGCTTAAATGCCAAAGCCCAGCCTTGTGATGTAATTAAGACCCAGGATATACTCTGCACCACTTGSCCTATGAATTAACTGCACCGCTCATGAATTCCGGAATATTTCTAACAAATAGCATTAAAAAAGCCACCTGACTAATCCATAGGTTGGTTGTTTTGTTAGCCTACAACTGGTGTCCTGTACAAAGAGGATAACTACATTATAATGACCACTGTGGATAAAGAAAAATATAAATGTATACTTCCGCTGATAGCAAGTGGTAATGAGGTAAGTTCAGTCAAGTCTTCTTGTAATTATGAGCTGTAGACAAGTCTTTACAGTATCTTCTCAGTTACTTTTTTTTTCCTTCAGAATAAAGACTTTTTTCCCTGTAAAAGGAAAACCATATGTAGAATGCTTCACAATTTCACAGTTTATAGTAGATGCCTTCACTTTGTAGCTCTGTACTAAGTGGGACCAGTGTGAACAATTTTGAAGTCCTTATTTGGTAACAGACAAGTGGTGTAATGTTCTGTTTATTGCTAGGCTTATCACTGATTGGGAAATTCTTGTATTTGAAGTAATGTTGTCAAATTCTAGGACAGTAAACAACTATAAAGGTTGTTAACACTGCTATCGTAACTGCTGTATCTGAAAATACTATCCCAATAGTGCTTCTACCACCAGTAATATAAGGTTTATTCTCTGTCATCTGTTCCTTAATTGGAAATCTGAATGTGCAATGTGGGGTTAAAAAAAAAAAAAAAAGTCTATAAAAACATTTGTACAAGAGAAGGTAGATTGAGGAGGCTTTTGGCAAGGTTTGTCATCGGTCATTTGTTCCTCCAACGGTTCATTTTTTCCACACTGTGAGAGCTTGCACAGACAAGCTATACTCCTGTGTTAGAGCTCCATTTTGACTCAGCCCCCATCCTTTAAGTGATTGACAGTACGGAGTGCTTCAGTGTAGGTGTGAACTCTTTTCAATGGCATGCACATTTACAGAGCAAAGATTAGACAGAAATAAGCTTCCACAGTATTACTTACGCTTTTTTGACCAATTTTTTTTAAAATTACATAAAAGCTGTGTGATGTTCCAATTATACTGCATCAGTGCAGCATCAGCATTGACTGACAAATAAAAAGATTAATGATGCTGTTTTCCTATTTACACCCCAAGCTGCCACTCTGGATGTGAGCAAGTTGAGAGCTCCCACTCTTTTGCCACGTGTGTATTTTTTAAATCAGAAAACTTTTCTGTTTCGACTACTTTATCTGTGACTTTTATTTGCCCCTTCTTACTAAAGTAAATTATCTTTTTTTTTTTTCTAAACACCACACAGCTCCTTCAGGGCAGGAATTAATGAGGTCTTGTACCTTTAAATTTTGCAATACGATTTTTTTTTTTTTTTTTTTTACTATTGCAAATGAATATTAACTAACTAAACTACTGTTAATTTTAATGTAATGAAATATCCTTCTATTGTAGGAAGAAGAAAAGGACTATAAAGGTCCTACTCCAGGAGAATTGCTGGAACCTCTTTTTAAGCAAAGTAGCTGTTCTTATAGAGTATGTTACTTCTGTGTTGATAATTTAAATGCTAATCAAAAGTTTACAATCCAGTCCATTTCCAGGTTTAGTGTAGTAAACTGGATAAATATGTTTCAGACTTCAGGTACTAATTTAATCCAAAATAAGGTCTCTACAACTTTATGACTATATCTTAATATTGCTGATAAAATTCTATGTAACTGAAGATGTCAAGATTCAAATAAATTGGGTTGCTATAGTAGCAATTTCAAAAACGTGGATTTAAAACATTTACTTCCAGGAGTCAAGCCATAATGTGTGACAGTCTAATGAAAAGCATTTCTCAGAAATTGTTAAGAAGACCAAAACAAACATACTTCTAGATATTATGAAAGTTTTCCAGGTTTTCATCAACCATCGTCCCAATTCAAAGATTGCTGTCTTACATTACAAGAACAAGCCTAATGCCAAACAAGCTGGTACTGAGAACCAGAGAGCACGAAAGTGGCCAAATATTATACCTATGCAACATCCCACACAAGTCCTTGGGGAAGGAAGAGTGGGTCAAGCGCAATTGGTAAACAGCCCGTATCTACAGCAGTTGCCAAAACCAGTCTGTGCTTAGCCCTAGTGATTTTGAGGCAAATTTAGTCTTTACTTCTTAGTTAATTTTTTTTGCCTTTGTTCTATCTGTGTGAAATTTAAAGAAATTTTGCCTGTTGTGTATATTTGGAACGTCATTATTTGTGTATATTTGGAACACTTGGGGAACACTGAGACCATTCACTGTGCTATTGTTTTTGAGGGTGCCCAAGCTTACCTGCTTGGRCTGCATTTCATTGCTGCAAAAGCCAACATTTTGGGGGAATTTTTTTTGAGGGGGGGAGGGAGGGCGGGGGGGTGTGTTAATGCATCTAAACAATTTTTTTTTTTTTAAGATTGAATCTTACTGGACTTACGAGGTCTGCCACGGAAAACACATCCGTCAATATCACGAGGAGAAGGAAACGGGACAGGTAGGCTTCTTACAATTTAGTAGTCTCAACCCCCTTTTCCAGTGGCATGTTCATGCTTAACTCCTCTAGAAGACTTGAATTCTTGTACACTTGAAAAAGTATGGAAAAAGGTAACTGAAATTTGTTTTAACTTCTTTTGATTGTAGAAAATAAACATCCAAGAATACTATCTGGGGAATATGATGATGAAGAACCCATTATCAGAACCAGGTTTGTCTTAGATTATTTTATTTTGGTGATACTAATTAATTGTTTGGGTTTTAATTATTACTGTCTGAGAAATACGCTGTAGAAAACTGATTCCCAGTGCAACAGAATAGAATTTTGTAGATTACTCTTTTTTTTTTTTTTTTTWAAACAAAATGTATTGTTTGCAATTCCTTTTCAGCACCTTACATTGCATACATCCTGTCAGTTTTGCCATGCTGTCCAATTGATTAGATTAACTAATCTGCAATAATTAGTGTCAGGGAAAGAAAATACATAATATAAGAAATGGAACCAATATGTGACAGACCAGACTGATAATGTAGCCTGTTGCCACTCTTTTTTGGGGTGGGGAGAAGCATCTTTCAAACTGTGAGCAGAGGGCAGAGTGTGTAGCACATCTTGGGCTCTGCTATTCTGTAATAAAACATAGTCTACAGACCTGAACACTTACAGCCTTTGCAGGTAGATTTGATCCTTGGAACTGTTTGAGTCTTTTTTTAGGGTTTCTGGCACAGACCTTCAGAAATACTGAAGTGCCTAAAGCGGGACTTTGGTGGAAATTAGGTAGCTGAGGCCCAAACTCAAACTGCAGTTTAGAATAACTAATTTTCTGAGCGCTCGCATTTTTTTGCCTGTAAATTATTGTAAATGCTGGAAGTTCTTGTGGTCGCACCTGCCAATATCTGCTTTCCTGGGTGAGCGCTTTCGTGGGGTATTATTCCAAAGAACTCTAAAAATCGACAGACTAAGCATTCATTCATCAGAGTTGATAGAAACAATAGAAAAAACATAATCTAGTTGTGGTTTGGGTTTTGTTGGTTGTTTTTTGTTGTTGTTGTTGTTTCTTTTTTTTAATTCTAGGCTAGTATGTTTCTCTCTTCCTAAAAGTGATTAACTTGGAACGCCTCAGTCTTGGAGGGGATTTAGCGCTATTAATCCCATTCCTTTGAATTCCTACCTGCAGCCTTCAGTTAGGTATCTTAGTCCTGAAAAGAAACACGGCTTCAGAAACTGCATTGCTTGGCATTTCTCTTATTAGTGAGTTACAGTACTTGTTCGTGCTGTCATTAATCCTGTGCAGAGATGCCTAATTCTCCCTAGATGTTGCTGTACAGAAGACAAAATGTTTAATTTGAGTTACCAATTCTTTTGTGGGAATAGATGCTGAAGTTGTGTGTGATGATACTTCAAGTCATCATATCTGAGTCTTTTAGGATGTTGACCCTCTGTCCTCTCCGCTTAGGTGGCAGACTGTATTCTTTCTGTGCTTCCTAACAGCAATTCAYGCTACTTCTCTTAAAAAATAACCTAGATGGTTTCTCAAACCATTGTGAGCTGAATCCACAAGTGTGATACAGTAAACTTGGAACAGCTGAATGGGTGACAGCAGAGCAGAGTGGCCTTTTTCTGACCTAATGCTGAATGGAGTCCAGACTATCTCCTGAAGCAGTTCAGAAGGCTAAGGGTAGCTCTCACCTGTGACAACTCACAACCCCTGCCCCGTAACGAGGTTTACTCTCATGAYCATTAGTGTGGCATGCAGCCTGGCCTCACTTCTTCCTACAAGTGTACCCTCTGAGGCTGGCTAGTGGGTGGGCTGAAGTACTTGCCTGTTTACTGTCCCAGCTTGTAATTCACTCAATTTGAAAAGCATACTCGGCTACCACCCGCAGAACAGCAGTAGTGACATGTTCTCCTGCCCTGAATGGCCTTCCTGTGGTGCTAGGGCTGGATTTGGCCTGTCCTACAAACTCAAAATTGTTTCAAGACGATGCTAACTCATACTTTTTTCTGTTTGTTCTGGACCCCAGATCACTGTTTATTTCCTTTCTTTCCTCTTTTGCACCTGCAAGTTCATGAAATTGACTCTTTGCAGTGTATACACGAAGTCCTAGCAAATACACAAAACATACAAACTTCTCTGTATATAATTTCATTTTATTTCAAGTTCACAGACTTTATGCTTACCTCATTCTTAATTATTCCCTAGATCAAGAAGAGAAGGAAAATCCAAAAGAGAGTGCAAAAGAGGCAAGTGAAAAACATCTATTTTAACTTTTGCCGTCAATAGTGGAGGCAATTTATATATGATGAAATTATGTAATTAGTTCCCTACCAAAATGAGTATCAAAAAATGAACCTCTGTTCCTGAGCTGCACTCTTCTCACTTTTGATTATCAGTCCCAGCTCAGAAAGCTTATTTAGTCTAGCTAGTCAAATTTCTTGCCTTTCTACTTACTTACATTAAAGTTACACTAATCTTAAACTTAAATGAGATGAATTATATACTCTTCTTCTGTGAAGACAATACACATAACCGTGAAGTCACATTATGGTCTAGCAACAGTTATTTTTCCAGTGATATCAGAGATCCCAGCTTCCTTAATGACACTTTCATGCATTTTGGGTAGGGAGAAATGCTTAACAAAATCCTACAGCACAAAAACCCTAAAAGATTTCTTAGCTGACTTGATGACTCATCCCATAAAACTCTGTGCTTCCCTTTTCCATTAGAGAACTTTTCCATTTGTTTAGGCCCCAAAACTCAATTCTGAGTTACTAACTTCATAGCAAAACAATGGAAGTACCTGAAGCACGTTGGAGTTTGGAATTAGCAATAGCACATTTGACCTGTGGACAGACACGCGCCTACCTTATTTCCAGTTATCGTTCATTTTAATTCTGAAGTCAAATTTTTGTCTACATGTTCTTTGTAATGCCAATTTACATAGCACAGAGTGGTTCTTCTGCAGTGGATCTCAGAAAATATACATGCCTGGCAAGCATTTTGGAAGTAGTTGGGGGAGCAGACCCAAGTCAGAAAGCCGTCCATTCTAATGGCAGTGGCAGTTACACGTCTTTGAAATTAAAGAAAACTAGGTTCTTTGTAGAGTAACTTCTTTTTTTTTGGTTTTTTTTTTAAATTT
>JASVER010000045.1:6689687-6714457 GCA_030449065.1 Oceanodroma leucorhoa | reverse complement strand
ACAGTATTTATGATGTACATACACTATCTTGCTTTCAGTCCATAAAGAATTTAGACTTGCAATTTGCCTGGAATCTCTAGTCATGAAAGGGAAACAATATGTTACACAGCTGGGTGGTGCTTAAAGTAACCAAACACTGCTGCAACTAGAGATTTATCTTAAGTCCTACTGGAGTGCCTTTCAGTTGTGTGCAAACAACAGATATCTCCATTTAGATTTCTTGAATAGTTGCCTTCAGTGAAATGCATAGGCATAAATTTTCAATTTTTAAGGAAAAATCAGTTGTTTCATTCAGAAAGATAGAAAGGGAAGGCACTGGTACCCTTTTTGTCACCTCTTCTGTACATAACCAGAGTATATCTTCATTTCCTACCTTTGACTGAATATTGAAGTGTAGAGTGGATGAGTGTTTGGAAGCCAAGGAGCGCCCGAGCAATTAAGCTGCCGGCATGTTCATTCTTTAACCTCATGAATATCTCATCGCTTCATTCACGATGGAACAGYTTTCAGGATGAAAGAGTCCGTGGCCTGTGACAGGGTAACACGGTTTGAAAACCAGAGTAGGTGAGATACAGAAGGGTCTCAGGTCCCTGGGTTAGTGTCCTGACCACAGAAGGGCCTTTTAGCACAGAGCCTGATTTGTGTGCTGAAAACCTATACCTGCTCAAGCAACACAGGTAGAAAAAGGTCTAGTTTGTGGGTTCCAGCATAGCTTTTGCACAAACAGAACTTTTGGTACCCAGGAACTTTAGCTGCTTCCAAGATGGGAGCCAGGAGAGGGACTTTTACCAGTTTGGGGAAATAATTTCTTAAAGTGGAAGCTGGATGAAACATAGGAAGGAACAAATCTGAAGAGAGCTTACTTAAAGCAYGTACAAAACTGGGATTTACTTTGTATACATCATTAACAGTTGGCGTGGGATACTCTGGATAAGGAACAACCCAGGCTGGGTATGCTGAGAGGTGTAGTGCGGGTATTGGGATGACTTGGCAGAGGCGTTTTTAGATCCTTCATGGCCTGGCACTGAAGCGAAGGTAATGTGCCTGGCCAGACCTGAGCTGAGTCTGGCAGAGCTACTCACATCTCCCTGTCTCCTAGGCTACAGGGTGAACACAGCTGGCTTGGTGCTCTTCCAAAACGTTGCACCCAGCTGGCAAGCTTTCTTAGAACTGAAACATCAGGCAGCCTGTGCAGAGAAACCAGCTGCTTTTGCAGTCAGAGCTCGTGTGGCTCGGTGCATTTGTGCAGTGCTGTGCTGGAGGTGATGAACCAGAACATGTTTGGACGTTGCAGAAACACCAAGTAACTACACAGGGGCTGGTTTCAATCCAGTAATGCTGGCTCTGCACAGTGTAATAATATTTTTCATTTCAGAAGAGTCGAAGGAGTTTTCTCCTGTGATTCTTAACTTTTACTTTCTTTCACCTAGATACCTACAAAAAATATAGAAGGGCAGATGACCCCATACTATCCTGTAGAAATGGGAAACGGCACACCTTGTAGCTTGAGACAAAACCTACCCAGATCAAGTACAGTGATGTACATCTGTCATCCAGAAGCTAAACATGAGATTCTTTCAGTAGCAGAAGTTACAACCTGTGAATATGAAGTGGTTATATTGACACCTCTGTTATGCAACCATCCTAAATATAGGTACGGTACTCAAATTTTGGCTAACATTATCACTTCAAATTTTCATCAATTTCCATGCAYGTATATGTTTATATAAGTCATACATCCAGCTGCGGTTTCTGGTACAGAGCTGTGACACTTGTATGTACTTATTGTGGCAAGTGCGGTTTTGCCAAGTCTTAAATTTTCATGTTGAGTTGCACAATATCTGCATTTTGTAAGTCTAGTGATTGATCCCATATGAGAAGCAGATGGGAAGTATAACTTTATTTTCAACAGGTAAGTTTCTAGCCCTGTCATTATGGAGAAGCACAAACTAGGGCATTAAGGCTGCAGGCAGATTAAGAACACCCTGTCTTCTCTTAGTTTATGATTTCAAGGTCTTGGGGGATCATTTTCATGGTATTCAAAGACTGCAGATTGCATATATGCGTTACATGTGTGCATAGACTTCAACTAATTTCAGAAAACAAAAGTATGGTCTYCAGCCATAGCCTTAACATTTATTTTAGCAGTACTCCCAACTTAAGGAGCTTCCATCTGTCTCTGTCTTGCTTTATTGCCTTACCTTCAGCTGTGTAAGTCACTTTCATATGAGGAATTCACAATTTCAGTGTTATTTTCCAAAAATCAAGTTTAGGATTCTCCCCCCCCACCCCCGAGTTGCACCATGCACCTAAGGGATACCCTTAGGCTCAGTAGTACAGATTTTTGACCTTTCAAGGGTTGTAAACAGAATTGCAAAGTGAATGTGACATACAAATGATGGGGGAAATAATGGCAGGAGTTCTGAATTTCCCATGTACACAGATGTCAGAACAAGTGAGTATTTAATCACTGTTCTGAAATAGGCAACAGAGTCTAAAGGACAAAATCCTTGGTAGTGCATTTTATAAACACTTGCCAGTTGGAGTAAATAAGTTATGCTGTTGTGGAATATTTRGTATCAATTATAAATTCTCTCATGTAGATGGGTTTGGTAATACTGTGTTATCTGTTGCACTATTATCTGTTTACTGTATGAGTCCTTTAAGCCTCTGTATCAGTAGAAAAATAGAAAATGCACAGGCAAATTGTTCTATCGTTTGATAAGAACAAAATCTTGAGCTGCAACCTCCTTCCAAAGGGAAGGCACAGAAGGCTTCCTGGCCAGTAGCAGGAAATACTTAAAATAAACTTAAAGATCTTTATTCTCCCACTTACGTCATCTTAGTAAATGAAGATAGGTGGAGATAGCAGGCTGGAAACGCTGCTCAGTGTCAGCAGAGGTAGCAACAAACAAACCTCATTTTAAGTTAAGTGCACTTTTCCTGTCATGTGTTCCTGAAACAGCACTGAGCAGTAGTTCAGCCACCAGCGCTTTTTCTCTACACCCATTATCTTATCCAGTAATGCACTTGCATTAACTTAGCAAAAGTATATCCATTAGTTCTAGCTGTTGTTCTTATTTGGGTACAACTTGACTTTTTTTAAATTGGTGGGAACTGGGGACAGGGAGAAAGGCAGTGGAAAGTAATATTTGTCTACTGTAACTATTAGTCTTAATGTTGTTTAAATAAAATTCAGATAGAACTAGGCTTCCTTGCTACAGGGCTTATTTAATCCAGAGTGCAGTTACTATTTAGGAAACGTTTTCAGATTCTTTTAACTACAGTGGTGATTATTATACAAGTACTGCTGTGTATTACAGACTCTTCCTAGGAGGACATCACAAAAAGCCACCTTGCCTCTGAAGCAGTATCTGCATATTTGCTTTGTAAATAAGCTTTCTCTAAAGAGGACCTTTTCAATGAGACAAGCAATGAAAACTGAATAAATGCTTCATTTGTCAGTATGATTTTCATTTTGATGTTCGCTTTCCTTTACTATTTTCTGTTAAGGCTTATTTGGTGTTCTGATGAGGCTTTCATTTGTGTAAACTAAGGAGAAAGCTGCATTAACTCTGCTTCATCTTTCTTCATCTTTTGCTTTTTCTTTCCTGAAATAAGCTGCTTTTTGCAGACATAGCTCATGAAGAGAGTGATAAAGGAATAATGGGTACATATGCAGTATGAAAAGCCATACATGTCAGATAATAGAACAATGTGTTATTCTAATTATATAGGAACTGCATCTATCAAGTTTAACCTTTGCCATTTCCTAGCTTCTGAGAGAGTTTTGTGGAGCCTTGACACTGCATTCATGGTAGATGTACAATGCAGTTTGCCTTTTAATATGCAACTTTTTCCTTTTGAAGAAGAGGCGTTAGGTTGCATTGCCAGTTGTCTGGCAGCATTAGGAGTGAGACTATGCTGGGCAAAAAGCGTATATACATCAATTGTAAGAACAGTGTAACTTTGGCTGAGATGGTGCAAGTACAAGAAAAAAAATACACACCTCAGCCCAGCTCAGTCAGAAAGTTGCAGCAATAAAAAAGTATGTATGTCTTTACTTTAAGGTGTAATAAGTGACATATTGCAACCTTGTTCGGACAGGTTCAGGGCTTCCCCTGTGAATGACATCTTTTGCCAGTCTCTGCCAGGATCCCCACTTAAACCCCATAATCTGGAACAGCTGGAGAAACAGCAAGAAATGATGAAGATGCCTTTTAGAAGGGTTAAGGAGGTACGATTTCTTTAATTTTAAATAGAAAAAATATTTATTTTCCGTTTTGTAACACATACAACTTTCAGTTCCGTGGAATAAGTTCTCTTACCCAACTTTGTAAGACCCTGTCAGTCTTTCAAACGGCCTTTAAGCTTGTTARAATCATGTGTAACTTACCTTATTTGGAAGGAAAACAAAGCAAGTAAGTTTGGGCTACTAATTTAAAACTTTTGTAGCCTCCGTAGCTTACAGTTTACAAATGTGTAAAGTTTTTGACTTTCGATCTTTTTTTTTTCAGCTATGCGGAAGACAGTGAAAACAATGACAAAATGCTTTCATACTTTTTCCCACAGCCTACTTGACTTAGTATTAAGTAACTTCCTATAATTTATAAGACTTTGCAAGGGACATATAAAACCTAAATGGGTGTATTTGTGTATACTTTAATTTCAGGAAGAAATGCATTCAACAAAAGAAGAGAAATTTTCTTCCATTCATAAGCCTGTTGCTGTTGGAAGCCATCAACTGCTAACTGTGGGAACAACCCACATCTCCAAATTGACTGATGACCAACTTATAAAGGAATTTCTTAGTGGTTCTTATTGCTTCCATGGGGTGAGAAATAAAGCTATGCATAATAAAATAGCTACTACTTATTTGCACATACTGGTTTATGTATATGTTTAGTTTTTCCATGAACTCTGATAGTTGCATTCTTATCCACATAATAATTGCCTTTCCCTGCATTGATATAGGGAAGGCTTATATACCAAAGCCTATGCCAGAAAGGTATCTTTAACCTTTCTGTTGAAATTCAGTTTATTTGAGCAGACAGTGAAATGAAAGTAGATCATGAGAATTGTTCAGTGCTAATTTTGTTAATGGGGAGAAAAAAAAAACCCTGATAAAACTTACTGAGAGAACAGCCAGCAGAGAAAAGGCATCTGAAGTTTTCCCTGTCTTTCAAAGAGGAAGGTATTTCTTTAAAAGATGAAGAGGGGGTGTACAAATAGTTTAAGGAATTTAGTCCTTTGTGGCTCTTCCAAGAGTCTTTGCTTAAACTCATTTATTCCATCCCTTGCCTATGTCAATTWGTCTAATAAGAGATTCTCTCGCAGTGCAAACCTTGAATCAGCATAGCTAATTAATAGGTATGGAGCTGTACAGCTAAAATAGCCTGTGGTTTAAGGGTCTGGAGGGAAATGGATGTGGTTGTTTTGGGACATTTGGCTTGGGGGTTTTGTTTTGTTTTAATGCTGAGATTGTACCTCTCCCTAGGGTGTTGGTTGGTGGAAGTACGAATTCTGCTACGGCAAATATGTTCATCAGTATCATGAGGTATGTTTAAATAGTTTTATGTTCTGCCACTAGATGGCTGTGGGTGTGGGGGGGAAAGGGTTAGAGAATCTGTCTATAGTTTGAAAAAAGAAGCATCTTTTCCTTGGCTGGTCAACATCTTGGGGTTAAGAAGTTGGATTTCAGAAAATTAATTTCTCCGTGTGCTGCCTAAGTTTATGCAGGGGGATGTAGGTACCATGTCAGGTAGCACGCAGTGATAATCAAAGCTGAAAAAATGCAGGTTTTTTTGTGGGAGTTTGAAATGAAACACTTTTATCATCTCACACAGCCTGGGTGGCTGTTGTGAAGAGACCATTAACCCTGATACAAGATCAGTCATAGTTTGTCCCAAATGCAAGAACATGTTATCTTGACAGCAGCAGACTTGCTCTAGAAATGACATTCTACACGTCATTAAAATATCCTCACTGGTAATCATATAATACAAGGCATAATTATCAGCTTTTCCTTTTTAGGATAAGGAAAGTGGCAAGACTTCCGTGGTTGTGGGTACCTGGAGCAAGGAGGAACACATTGAATGGTCCAGGAAGAATGCTGCTAGAACCTACTATCTTAGAGAAGACGGCACACAGACAGTGAGGTGCGGTTACAGCCACCAYGATCATTACTCTGCCTATCTGTTCCTGCACTGGTCTCATACTTGTGACAGAGAAAAATAATGCCAGGGCGCACTTCTGCAGTGCCTGAATATTCAGTTTACGAATAGACACAATAAACTGTCAAGAGCAGTGCGTATAGATTTATCCCCCCCATCAACATGCAACATCAGAAAAGGTAATTCAGCACTTTAGATATGATGCAGAGAAAAATCTTCCAATAGTGAACAACGATTTGCTTCTGCAATAACTGAAATACAGCATGTTACTTCTTTGTTTTGTATATTAGCGTTAAATATTTGAAGAGTGATTTGAAGTTAGCTGTGTGCTTAAGAGTTGCATTTAATATTTTCAAACCTTTTCATTCCAATCTTTTGTGGCAGGATGGTGTCTCATTTCTATGGAAATGGAGATGTTTGCGACTTAACAGACAAGCCAAGGCAGGTGACTGTGAAATTGAAGTAAGTTAACTTTTTTAGTAAACTGATGTTTTGTGTCTCTGCTTCCTATGTCAGAGGGGAAGGCCTCTCTTTGTCTTATAAAGCTCAGAAGGCAATGACTGTTAGCTTAGTAAAAATGCTGTAGATGCTAGGGAAATACATGCTTTAATTTTGTGTTTATTACACGCTAAACACTACAAAATTTCTCTTCTGTTTTCAGATGTAAAGAATCTGATTCCCCTCATGCTGTGACCATATACATGTTAGAGCCTCATTCTTGCCAATACATCCTTGGGGTATGTAAAGACATACTTGAATTCCCTAAGATCAGGTGCCACCTAGCAGAGGACATCGCCAGGTGTACTTTTAAAATCGCCCCTTCCTCCAGTGACTCTTCACAAAAGATGCCTGTCGTGTACTTTAGCCCATAAGCGTAGCTGCTAAACAAGTACTGCTTTTTGTTTAATTGCATTTGCTTAGAGAAAGGAGGGTCACTGTTAATTACAGTAGTCTCATTGTTAATAAGTGACAGAGGTCATACCCCAAAGTAAAAAGCAAAGCACTTACCAAATTTTACAGAGAGATGCTTCAGTCCTGTGCCTCTTGCAMTCTGTTGTCATTAATCTCACCATCTCTGTGGCAATCTCTTATAAAAGTTTATCGATGATTTCAGAGTCTTTAATGTTTTGATCCCTTATGTTCAAGGTGGAGTCTCCAGTCATCTGTAAAATTCTGGACACAGCGGATGAATACGGGCTCCTTTCAGTGCCCAGCTAAAGACCAGTACAGCCCCTGAAGCAAGCCATACCTGTCAACAACCCCACTGGCCTTCTCCACGTTAACATCCCGTCTGCGAGATGACAAAGGCAGAGAGGAGCTTTCAGCCAACCAACCTCACCAGCGGAATTCCGTAAGATGAGGGACTTATGAACCACTTTGTGTATAACTATGTGTATATAAGAGGTTATTGATAAACTTTTAATGATTAAAATCTTGTCTTGCACTTCCTGTTTGACTTGYGTATGACATGTTCTACAATGATCATCATTAAGGTATAAATTACCAACTTTAAAAAGGCAAAATCAACAAGGTYCGGTTTCAAGTGAGGAGTTCAACTGCCAGCAGAATGAAAAAGTGAACCAATGCTTCTGTGCGGGAGCCTTCAGCAGCCACTGCAACACTACGTCGTTCTACTGCCGTAACTTACCTTGGCCAAACACAAACGTTACCTCAGATTGCTTGGAACTGTATTAATATCCCAGTCCTTCTTCCTGTTACCTTACCTCAACCCCCCCAGCTGTTATTTCTTCCCCCAGCCTGGGCTGCTTTCCAGGACTTTTTTTTTTTTTTTTTTTTCCTAATACTAACACTGTAGGGTTCATCTTAATGTATTTATTTTGCTGAACATTCTTACTGACATCAGTCAGATTTGCTGTTTTGCTTCTAAGGTATGATACTGGGGATCTACAGTCAGCATTTTTTGTGGCAGAGTTGTCAATATTAGCTAGACCTCTAGACTCCCCCTTGTCTGTATTCMGCCGTGCGTGCTGTATGTGTGTCCAAGTTGTTTCCTTTTCAGTGACAAAGACTCGGTGCACCCACCTGCCTCCTCATGGAGAATACCAGGATGGAGGTTTGTGTTCTGGTAGCATGCTTACCTTGCAAATAAGATTTTTGGTGCAGGCACATGAAGTTTTGGTCTATTGGCAACATAAATTCCTAGAAGATAATTGAAATATTATGCAACAGCAGTATCTCAAGTAGATTTCCATTATACTTCTAAAATAGTAGGTTTTAAATAGGTAAAAAAAAAGTTTGCAAATCACTGGTTTGTAGCTGACACCCACCGTGCCCTCCAGGATTTCCTTCCCTCAGGAGAACGTTGTAGGGCTGGCAGAAAGCCATTTCAGTGCTTTTACCAGGTGTGATGTTGATCTCTTGTTCCGTGGACAGGTGTAGTGGTTTAACCCGGCAGGCAGCCAAATGTCACCCAGCTGCTCGCTCACTCCCCTCCCCCCCCAGCGGGACAGGGAGGGAATTGGAAAGAAAAAATTCACGGACTGAGATAAAGACAGTTTAATAGAAAATAAAGGAATAATAATAATGATAGTAATATAATAATGATATAATATACGAAATGAGTGATGCACAATGCAATTGTTCAMCACCTGCTGAGAAAATGGCCAAAACAATCGCCACTTCATGGACCTCCCCCCATTCATATAGTGGGCATGACGTCACATAGTATGGAATACCCAATTGGCCAGCTGGGCTGGCTGTCCCGGCTGTGCTCCCTCCCAGCCTCTTGTGTGCCTGGCAGAGCATGGGAAGCTGAAAAGTCCTTGAGAAGGAGATGTCCTAGCAACAACTAAAAACATTAGTGTGTTATTGACATTCTTCTTATACTAAGTCCAAAACACAGCACTAGGAAGAAATTKAACTCTATCCCAGCCGAAACCAGGACAACGAGTTACTCCAGATCACAGACAAGATCACGCGTGTGTCCTTCAGTCACAGTGCCAGCAGGTGCCCTGTGCTGAGCATCCCGTGGAAGAAGTCCAGAAATAGCRAATTTACAGCCGAGACAGCTGACTCTTAGTTAAGTTCCACCACAGTGAGCTTGAGAGCATTGTGTGAGGTCTGTTAACGATGCGTGTGCTGGAAGGGGCAAAARCTGGGCAGCATTTGGGTCTGTGGCAAAGGCGTACGGTCAGCCTGTTGATATAAGCCCACTACGTTTCCTCTTTTCTAAAGCTATTGTGCAAGGTATAGGAATTTCATAACTGGTGTCAGGTGGAAATCCGCCAACCATTTGGCATATGACTACCCAGAATACCAAGTTAAACTGCTAGACTGTTGCAATATAAGAATCCATTTTATTGTCTTATATAGTAGAAGAAAACCAGAACAGCAGCAGCAGGATGATACGGCATTTAAATTGAAAGTCATCGTTGCTGATCATATCCTTCTTTCTGATAGCTTAGCGGTGTGACAGAGGAAACTGAAAAAAGGGGGAAGAGAGTCTTTTACTTAGATTTTTTTTTTTTCCCCCTGGAAGAGAGTCTTCTACCCAGATTTTTTCCCCCAGTCTTATTGTGGAGCATTAGAGAAATAAGCAAAAAGTTACTGAAGTTTTAATCCTTTATTTAGCCATTACCTTTTGGAAAAGAAGACATTAAAAGCGGTGTTCTCCTGACTTCAAATCTTGAACTTAGTTTCCCTAAAGTTCTTTTACTTGCCTGACCAGTCAACTGGACCAATCTTCTCATTAAGCATCTGGTACGAATCCGGGCCCCATTGACCAAAGTTTGTCTTTGGCCACACACAGGCAACTCGTTGCGCAATCTGCCAAGCTTTGGGACGGGCTCCCCACCTCGTTGTCCACTACCCAGCGTTGGATGAGCTTCAGCAGCAGCTCCTCCAGCTGCGCTGTTACCCCTTAGCTGCCTTAATCCCAGCTCTGGACTGCCAGAGGGGTCACTCGCTCAGGTCCGCAGCAGCGAAGATGCATCCCGAGTCAACGTAAGGAAAGTAGTAAGGAAAGTAAGGAAAAATAAAAACGTGGTTAGCCGTAGCTAACCTAATCTGTCTTTGCTGGCTGAAACGTCTCATAAGGCTCTGGCAGTAGGTGGAAGTACTAGATTTGTGCAATCCCTTGCGACAGTTTTATTTTGAATCGAGGCTGCCCCGTATCTACTTGGCTGCTCTTAGGAAAGGCAGCATAGAGGCGGCAGCCGTAGTGCTGTGCCGAGCTCTTGAGCAGCGAGAGCTCAAGCCCCTGGTTTGATGTGGATGTCTGCGCCACGGTGCCCCGCTGCAGAACGCAGACACGCGGCACTGGTTGGGATGGTGCCGGACTTCCTCGACACCCATCGGGCTGGGTCATACTAAAGGGAAAAAAAATCACAAGACGCTAAACCTTCCTGCGCACCCCTCAGTTGTAATTAGATCAGAGGAAAAAATAAGAACAGTTATTTTGCAGAATGGAAAGAATTCCACTTCTCCGCAGTGGAGGGACGTCCCCAGCACGATGGGGAAGCACAACCTCCCTGACTAAGCAGCCACAGCACCTTGGTGCGCCGCTAATGCCAACATCTGCCATTTTATGAGCAAATACGCTGTTGCCAAACCCGTGAAATCTGTATCCGTTTCTCTGTATTCCTCAGCCTCTACTTCCCCTTGCACAGGAAGCAACATGCTCACAGATGTTCCTACCCTGTGTCCGAACTACCCGCAAGCACACAAATCCAAAGATAAAGAACATGCTTTTCTCTTCTGCCCTCTCCCATCTCTCCCCGACCAACAGCTGATTTGGGAGAGAACCACCGAGGCGGGGGTGAGAGGAGCAGGGAAGATGCATGCAAAAAACCCACAGGACACAACAGACCATGAGTTGATATTGCTAGAAATAATTAATTCCAACATAATTTTATGTTCTAACACATGTGAATCTAAAAGAAATGTGCAATTGAGAGTAACTTGCTGCTTCGACCCTCTCCCAGACAAGCCCTGAGGCGCAGGAACCCGTCGGTACCAAAAACGGGGAAAAACAAGACTCTCCTGGTATGCGGAAAGCACAAAGCAGAACTGGAGGGCTGCAGGTTTCTGTGCTGCTCTGCTTAGATTTATGCCCGAGATACCATGCAGGTTTGCTTCTCAGCCTGAGAGGTACAGTTGTTTCCATGCTCATTTAAGAATCAGCAACGTGGAAAATAATGTGAATGGCAGACAGGAAATTTGCAGCAATGGTACTGGTATCATCTGCAATTAGTCAAAGGGAATTACATCAAAGGAAAGTAGATTTGGGAAAGCGAAACATTCCGCTTATCTAAGATATTTACTTCCATGAGAAGAGTTCAAAGAATGAGCTGGTTTAGGTCCCAAAGCACAGGATTTATCCACACAGAAAGAACAAACATCAGTAACAAGCACTCAACAACCCCCCTAACTCACCAGCACAGGAATGCTTAAAACCCACCTGTGGGCTCCTCCTGCACTACGCAAACCGGTGTAAGAACGGCAGCGCTCGCTTCTTGCCGAGACTGAATATCAGTCTCTGACTGAATATCAGAAAATGAAATCAGGATTTTCTAGAGAAGATAAAGAGTCATGTCATTATTGCTATGTCTTTATCTGCATTTCCACTCAAAGCCACCGCTCAAATATTGCAGCCGTTAGACTTCAGACAATAGGGACTCATTCTAGAACTAATCTTTAATTGTTATTTAAACTCACAAATCATTAATTAGCTGCAAGACTGGATCAAAAAGCAGAGAGAATATTTATGTAAGACATCTGCACAGCTGATAGACATGGCTGAGAGGAGTCAGTAGCTCAGCGTGCAAGGCGAGAGAGTCCCTGGGAAGATTCACTTGGCTGAAGGGGTGAAATAAGACGGATCAATCTCAGAAAGATTTTCTCAAGTGGTAAASAAATGCAAGGTATTATTCCCTCTCCCTGCACGGAGGTAGACAAGTGCATTTCCTGGTCATAAATATCTTATTTGTATAGCTATTCAGATATGGCTTGCAGTTTTCATTCAGCACCCAGATCTAAGCCCACCTTAATAAGAGAAGCTCCTTTGAGGTCTGGTCTCCTGAAAGCTGGTGCTCATCCCCTCTGGATTTGAGCAGGTCTTGCACTGGTTCAGCTCTCTTCCCTTAAATTACATTTCCAGCACAAAAAAATATCCCCTGCAGAGAGACAGTGAACAAGTGGAAGAMGACCTGTTTCAGGAATGAAATCTCTTTATTGAGTCCTTGTGAGGAACCACGACCCTGCCTTGGTTCTGCTYTCAGCCGCGTTGTGTGTACTTTCCCTACTCTCACAGTCTTTTCTCATGTACTGCTCCCCCTCCACAATCCCCAAAATAAGAGGTTGCCTTCAAAAAAAAAAAAAGGAGAATAAATGAATACACAGAAACCGTGCTGGATGAAACAAATGTTAGAATAATGCCAGCACAGCATGTCAGTAGAATAACCATTCTTATAACAAAAAATACTCTTTTTCACTTTGTCACTTCCAACCGCGATTAACTCTCATGGCCAGCCGAAGGGACGCGGTTTCATGGGCCCTGTGCTAGAATATAGCTGCCCCATCTTCCCAAGGAGGGAACCACAGGCTGAGTTTCAAGAGCAGCGCAGCTGTATTTAGATGAAGGAAGGCTCGTCGGGAGAAATTTCTGTCTACAGGGGGTGACCCCAAGTTGAAAGCAGTAGCAAGAATCTCTCCTGACATGTCCAAAATGCTCTTAATTTCCTGTCTCTTCTACTAAAGCAAGTTCAGATCTGTCTGAAGAATGGATGACTTCAGGGCAATTCCCAGAATCTGCCGGGGTAGGAAAGTGCCCGGTCAGACCAGAAAGGAAGCACAAACAACCTTGGGGTTTTCCAGCCCCCCAGGACTGGGCAGGGGAGCCTCTGGGCTGCCACAAGAGTTTCCAGTCACTGGCAGTTACAAAAGAGTGGAAAAAAATATCAACAGCGGAAGAAGCGGAGGAGATAGCAGAACTCTCTACACCTTGTGCAATCTGTTGACTCCCCTTCTGTTAACATCCTGAATCGAACTAGCTGCAAACAAAGGGCGCATCTTTCAAGGCAGCACTACAAACACTCAGAAAATCTCCCGTTATTTTTTCCCCCCTATTTAAAGTGCACAAAAGGTACGATTGCTCACTTCCCAGGAGCGCTTCAGGTGCGCAAGACCTCGTATTCACCCGTAAGAGAGCCCAATATGAAAACCTCCCCGTCTTAGGAAACGCACCCCACAACAAATCGCATTACTGGAGTAGATCAGTTTTATAACCCTGCGGTCACGCTTGGTGCTGCCAGACCTTCCCTGCAACGCCGCTGGCCCCGGCGGGGCTGGGTGGTTCCCGGGGGTGTCCCAGCCCGCCCCGCCCCGCTCCGGCACTACAAAAGGCGGTGGCGGCCCCGGCAGGTACCGGCGGGGGAGCAGCGTCGAGGAGAGCAGGTAAGAGGGGGGTAAGAGGGACGGGGAGGGTCGCTGGAAGTACGAGGGACCGGTTAGCCATCTTCCAGCCTTAAATCCGGCAATTGGCTTGCTTACCCCTGTGGTGCAGCGGCTCCCAGCTGCAGGTTGCACCTGCTCGGTGCGAGGCGATGCGGGGTGGTCTGGTGGTGGGGTCCTGCTGGCAGCAGAGGGTCCAGGGGACAGCGCTGGGAAGTCGTTGGGGTCCCTTCTCTTCAGTTCAACTTGATAGTCCAAGTCTGGTGGGCAGAAAAGAGGACTATGATTAACAGCAGGTTGCTCACCTGAAGGTCTGCACCTGCGTTTTCACATAATAAATACAAGACTTGGACCGGAGATGTCAGGAAACTAGTGACAGACAGACACGGGAGAGGAGAGGAGCTGGGCAGTGACGCTACCAGGCAGTGGGAAGTCTCCAAAGATGAACGATGCACGGGCAGTGACCTCTCCTGGTGCAGGCTGCCTCATACAAGCCTCTGATATCCTACTTCAGAGCAAACTTACTCTTTTCCTTACTCCGACAGGTAGGGCTAAATACATGGTCACTGGTAAATTCTTGGCAGAGAGCAAACCACCAAGGGGATGGGATCACAAGAAGATAGGTGATCGCACAGTTACATGGAGCTCCCTGCCACATTACTCTTGAATATGCTACTTCAGTGGCTGAACAGGTTTTGGATGGGTCAGACTTACCTGGTCTGGACAGGAGACATAAAACTCAAGTCGCAAGCAGTGGTTACGAAAGTGCATTTCAGATTATTCAATGCAAAGATGCTATTGCAAAGGCTGCTCACTACCTGTCTGGGGTGGGAGGGGAAGGAATTAAAAAAAAAAAAACCATTAAAAAAATCATTCAGACTTTATCTACAATGATCTGAAATGAATAGCGCTCTCCTTCAAATCGTTCTCCAGCACCATCTTTTAACATTGCCTCTTAAAAATAATAATGAAGCAAGAGGTATTTCTTATATAGATAAAAAGGGATTCATAGATACAATTAATGAAACAATTTCTGTACTTGCAAGTAAGCTAGGATATTTTTTTTAAGGGTATTCACTAACAGAGCATATTATAATGATGGATTTTACATTTCTTTTCTCCAGGATGAGGGTCCTTATTGGAAGCCTTCATTTCTACTTCATTTCTTTCTTATTCAGTAGAGCAAATGGATTCCTAACTCTGAGAACACCTACGGCCTATGCCTTCCCGTTCTATAACTACTCCTATTTAAACCTCTCTTCTGTATCAGAAGCACAAGCTCCAAAAACGGCAAGAGCTCTCAATTTCTCACATAACATAATTGAAAAAATAACCAAGAAAGACTTGGAAGGTTTTGACACGCTGGAAGTTTTAGACCTTTCCTACAATCAGATTAAGGACATTGAACCTGGTGCGTTTGAGAAGCTGCTCAGCCTTGTTTCTGTGAATTTATCATTTAATGATAAGAAACTTCTCGTATTGGGTCTTCCACCCCACCTGAAGCTCTCACCCACTAGCAAAGCCTCAGGGTCTTTACAGCTTTATAAGTATTTTGACAAATCACCAGAGGCTGCTCTGGAGTCTTCTGCATCTGCCGAGGAGCTGCCACATTTGGGAGGTCCGTCTCTCCTGCAAAACACTCATCTGAGGCTCAGACGAAGTACCGAGCATCTTCTTCGAAGAGCGGAGAAAAATGTAACGGTCTCTCCAACAGCCACATTAAGGCCTAATTTCTGCGGAGCACCAATAAATGGGATACTCAATCTGTCAAACAGCAAACTCTCCGAGGATGAGCTGACATTAAAACTGGATCCGGATCTCTGCCAAGCTCAGCTGGACAATATTTTGGAGCTTGACATTAGTCACAGTGACTTGGAAATGGATCTTCTATCGCTCTTCATCCTGTTTTTGCCGATGAAAAACATGCACTCCGTTGATGCCAGTTACAACAAATTAACAATTAACATTCTAGACGTTGAGGCGATTTGTAACTTCCCACTCAGCAAGCTTTTGTTTTTAAATATTAGCAACAATCCCATAAACAGCTTGGATACGCTGTGTCTCCCTTCAACCATCAAGGTAATTGATTTGTCCTTCACCAACATAAGTCAAATACCCCAAAATTTCGCTAAAAAAATGTTCAACTTAGAAAACATATATGTGCAAGGCAATCACTTCATATATACTGTACGTCCAGAAATCACTAATGCAGTTACAAAATTTCCCCCTGGGTTTGTACATATTAACGCCATTTCGTTTGTCAGAAACCAGGCTGGTACACCCATCGAAAGCCTTCCGAAGAAAGTAAAACAGCTGAAAATGTCCAAYTGCTCCATTGTAGAACTGCCAGAATGGTTTGCTGGCACAATGGGAGAATTACTATTTTTGGATCTCAGCAGCAACCGGATTTCTATGCTTCCTGACTTACCTACCTCCCTGCAGCATCTTGACATAAGCAACAGCGATATTAAAATAATACCTCCTAGTTTTAAATCTGTCTCCAACTTAACAATATTTAATATTCAAAATAATAAAATTACAGATATGCATCCGGAGCATTTCCCATTGACTTTAACAAAATGTGATATTAGTAAAAATAAATTGAACATGTTGTCATTAACCGATGCCCTGGAGAAACTCGAATATCTTAATGTTTCTGGAAACCTAATGACCAGACTGGAATCCACCAGCCACCTTTCTGCCCTCGCTAATCTGGACAGTAGTCACAACCTAATTTCAGAACTCCCTGATGGCTTTGGGGAATCTCTTCCAATGCTGAAATATTTTAATTTGTCAGGGAATAAGATCTCCTTTCTACAGCGTGGCTCTCTCCCAGCTTCTCTGATTGAGTTAGACATCAGCAACAACGCCATTACCACCATCGTGGAGGACACTTTTGGCCAGTTAACGAGTTTGAGTGTTTTGACTGTTCAAGGTAAACATTTTTTTTGTAACTGTGACTTGTACTGGTTTGTGAACGTCTACATCCACCACCCCCATTTGCAGATAAATGGCAAAGGAAATCTCAGGTGCAGCTTCCCACCAGACAGAAGGGGCTCGCTGGTGGAGAGCAGCAACCTCACGCTTCTGCGCTGCTCCCTGGGCATCCAGATGGCTATTACAGCTTGCGTCGCCATCGTGGTTGTCTTGATGTTAACAGGCTTATGCTGGCGGTTTGATGGGCTGTGGTACGTGCGAATGGGTTGGTACTGGTGTATGGCGAAGAGGAAGCAGTACGAGAAGAGGCCAGAAAACAAGCCCTTTGATGCCTTCGTTTCGTACAGTGAACAAGATGCACAGTGGACAAAAGAGAATCTACTGGAAAAACTGGAAACTGACGGATTCAAGATATGCTACCACGAGAGGGATTTCAAACCGGGGCATCCTGTACTCGGTAACATTTTTTACTGCATAGAGAACAGCCATAAAGTCCTTTTTGTTCTCTCTCCTAGTTTTGTAAATAGCTGCTGGTGTCAGTATGAACTGTATTTTGCTGAACATCGGGTCCTGAATGAAAATCAGGATTCCCTCATCATGATTGTTCTGGAAGACCTCCCGCCCAACAGCGTGCCGCAGAAGTTCAGCAAACTCAGGAAACTGCTGAAAAGAAAAACCTACTTAAAGTGGAGCCCTGAGGAACACAAACAGAAAATGTTCTGGCATCAACTAGCAGCCGTCTTAAAAACAACCAACGAACCACTTGTGAGAGCAGAAAATGGATCCGCTCAGGATACGTATGAGATGGAATGAGATACAAGAACGTGTAAAGGTTGTGCCTGGAAAGTCTGTGGTCAAATAAAAGCGCTTCTGTCTTTACCTCCTGCAAAGGCTGCTGTGTTGCCACGGGGGTTTGTCTCGGCTCAGTCCGAGGAGAGGTTACTAGCAGGTTTGTCGCATGCGTGTTATTCCGTCTGATAAAAGAATCCGTCATCCAAAGGGCTGAGACCCAAGCATTGACAAACAGCCTTTTTTTCCGGGGTGCTTGATTTTCTTCAGCTATCTCCAGCATTTCTTAAAATGCTGTAGATGTCACCTGAAAGGAAGAACAGCTCAAGTCACACTGCATGTCCTAACTGCCTTTTTGAGATTATTGCAGAAATAATGAAAAGCTATGTCATTCAAAGGTAAAGTTGTAGTTCATATTCTCGGTTCTAGTACTGCTTAAGATGGGAACACAGAGTGTGTACATCTAAGAAAAACACAAACCAGGACACTACACAGGTACCGCTTCCCTTTCCCTTTTAGCAAGAAAAGATTAAAGACTGACTTAATGCAGCCATCTGAGAGACGCAATTGCAAATCCACACTGCTACATCATTTGGTTTAAGTAACTGGTGGAAGAGATCAGACCTTAAAATCTTTTATAATTACAGGTTAACATATACAACCAGACAATCAAAAAGAGCCAGCTAAGCGTGCCAGTCTCTACTGTTAAATAATTGGTGTGAGCTTTATTTAAATGCTGTTATCACAAACCTCTGAAGAATAAGCAAGAAAGTTCTGTATAATATTATTTAGACTTAGGGAAGTTTCACTTGACATAATCAGCCTGACCCATTTCAAATTAATTCAGTGCTCCCTCTGCATAGCCCTTGTCATCACCTAGTGCTACTTAATAATTTTATTTATTGTATTTGAAAAAATTAAAAAAAACACCAGCTGATCTAACATCCACTTTCAAGAAAAATCAGCAGACTGTGACACTAAATAAACACCAGGTGAGAACAAATCATTTAGCGTAGCACAAGCTGGACTCACTCATACGATGAGCAAACCCAAATGACTTACCAGCAGAAGACCTCAGACCCAGGAATGCAGAATGGGACAGCACATTTGAAACACATACTCCAAAAAGGAATTAGCTCTGCTGTGACCAAGTAAGACCAATACCACCCTATTTGATGCCAAAAGGGGAAACATGAAACAAACGTAAAGAGATATCAGCAAATACAGCAACTCTTCTGCAATGTATTTTGAAAAGGAAAAGATCCAGCTGGAGCAGTACATGGTTTTCACCCTCCCTGTGCTGCTTCCTAGTAAAAAGGAAAAACCCCTTTTTGCAGAGTTTTTGTAGCACGTAGCATGTTTGACTCTTGGGACCGTGGTTCAGGGACAGCTTTTGTAACAAATGAAAGCGCTTTTCTAATACTAAACATAAAACCATTTTAAATAGGAATTGATGATGACCTGTTGTCAGCATTTATTAGCACGTAATAAATGACATTTTAAAGTCAATTTGCCAGTACTGATTAAATTTAAGGATACCATACGTAGTATATCCATGAAGCACAGTGCTTGAAGTTGACAATAACCAAAGAGCTATTCAAAGAAATCTGCATCAATTGCACCGCAGGACAGAACCAATGCTCAATCCTCCATCCACCAGTGGCACTGGCGCAAATACACTCCTCTCAAACACTTAAAAAAATTTTTTTTTTAAAATCCATACAAAACAGACAGAAGGCAAACCTAGAAAATGTCCATAGGACTCCACCTTAACCCCTGCAAGACTATTCTATTATTTTAAGATATTACACCACCTGCCTTCTCTCGGTTTCCACCGTGAACATCTCACATTGCTCTCCTGCTTCGCTACCTYGTGGAAGAAGGTGAAGAGATAATGGTGCAGGCAAGCACAACCCTCGCAGTTCAGAAGTCCCTTCATTTTTTATTCCCAGTGCTGCAGGTGGAAGGGTACTGAAGATTATATGGGGGATAATTTTCACAGCTTTCCTAACAAGTGACCAATTATGTACCTAAGCCATACATACCATAAAATACCACAAAATTCTTAGGCACTGATCCTTCTTGACTATTGTATTTTTGCATCTTGCCCYTCCCAGCTCGTTGAAGTCCTACTGCTAAGGCAGGCTGGCTCTGTGACAGGAAAAACATGTATACCACCTTACAGAAACCTCTCTAATCTCTAGTCTAAAACGTTCTGAGGTGGTGCCCAACTGTTGAACATTCTTAGGCAACTTTTTGAGGTTGTGCAGATATTGTTTAACATTATTTGTCGTTAGCAGCTTTTAGGTTTTATATATAAAGGATAAAAAATACAACACTGCAGGCCACCAGCTGAAAAAGTCAACTCTTATCACCGTAACAAAAGATCTATGTCTTAAAAAGACTGTGAATTATAAAGTCAGTCAAATACTTTTGTCGATGTAAACAACTAGAAGGCACTTGTTAGTGACATCAACCCCAAGTAATTAATCAGCTGTTTTCCTAGTAAGCTTCTTTATGCTTTCTTTGAGGCCGCTCCTTATTTCATGAGATACCCTGGTCGAACTGTTAGTAGCTCACCTAACACCGCAAACACAGATTTTCTATAATAAAGCAGAAACAGTCCTCAGGCCAAATATCGTGACAGTGGCCAACACCAGCAACTTCAAAAGAAGCTGAAAAGCACACTGAAAACTTACATTGGATAACATGTTCCACCACGATGGGTTCATCCCAACCCCAGAAATCAAAGTTTTAATCAACTTTAATTCCTGGAGCATAAAATTTTACATATATTCCAAAACGTGTCGGCTTTAACTGTCAGGCTCTCGATATTTGTATTAACCACATGAAGTACCTGTTAAGCCTTCCTAGTTTTTTCTAAACAGTTCTGCAGCGATGAGGTCCACAGCGTATGTGCAGGCAGTAAGGAAAGTACAGCACTTCACCAGTCTTGGATTTGACACCTCTCATATTCATGAGATGCTTTCTTGTGTTATGGACTGCACTAACTACAGACCTACTTCTTCTAAACCATTCAGTATTCACATACTTTTATTGCTTACGCTCTTACCCCTCTCCTCTCTTCACATACATTTTCCATCTCCTTCGTCCAGCACTCGGTTGCTTCCCCTTTCAATTAGATTGCTGCTTTTTTAGCCTCGCCATCACGCTTTACCGGTTCTGTGCTCAGCAGAAGAGGGTTCTGATACAACAAGGGGGCTAAAGGAAAAAAGAAAAGTTGTACTCCAGAAGAGTCTAAACCAATTATTTTATCATATGATAATTGATTATTTCAGTTTATGATTCTCTTCAAAGACATTGTACCTACATATTTGCAAAATCCAACCTCTATTTACTTCATCCATAACCAACCCCCCCAAACAGTTATTTAGTACAACTGACAATTTAAATCAGATTTTGTTCCTACTGCAGATTAAAAGGCGTTGTACTTTCCTATATGACACTATAAGCATATTAACACATTGGTTGTATCAAGAATACACCTGGCACCAGGAGTTAACAGAAGAGCAATATTACCAAGTGCTTTGAAGGGACTTCAGTTCTTCTGTCTTAATAATACATCACATAAAGGCAATAAAATCTCCTTATATCCTAAAGCTGCATCCTTCTTGCTTTACTCCCACATGAATACTCAATGCAAATGACTTTTATGAATAAGGTGCGAGGGATTTAATCTTCTATCATATGATGAAGTTCATGTGATCCAAACCAAAAGCATAGCAGGAGTCGTACATACATGCAGCAAACCCAAAAACTGCTTAATGTTAAAACCAGACTTAATGCATATCTTCAACTCCCTTAAAATACATACAGGATCCCATCTTGCAACCACTTTTGGGGTCCTGCCCTATACTCCTTACAAGCTGAAACTGTAATTGCTCAAACTAAGAACGTATCATCTGAGACAAAATGACAGGATCCCACATACTTTTCCCCTCCAAATTAGTACACTTTGTATTAAAGAGAAATGCAAAGACAGAAAAAAACAAGATGACAGATCTTTTAGTTATCTAATTACTTTAGAAAGAACCATGTTATTCGTTTATAGAGAAAAATATCTGGGCAGAGAGAAAAGACTTATGGAAATAATTTCAATTTTACATTTGTATTAGGAAGTTGTTCACATCCATTTTATTGCAAGAAAGCTGTCTTGAATTATTCAAAATTAATTAAAATTCAGAGCGTTAAACAAAGAACAGTGTTCATAATGTAATAGTCTTCCAGGAAAATCTTGAAAATAGTTCAGTTAGCAAATAGCCTAAACCAACAACAACTCACACACGGCAATGATGTGAATGTTTTTTGTTTCTAAAATAACAAATCATCTTTCCATCACTGTTATTTTGCTAATGATGTGGCATTTTCCTATAATGAGGCACCAAAAGTCTGTGGCACATTATTTCGGAGATACTAAGGCTCTGCTGAAGTCCACAGAAGTTGAAAGGTGATTGCTTGTCTTGAAAAGATCTGGCCACTTAAAGTGATAATYGTCAGGAATTTAAATGCCTCCGAATAATTCCGTTTCATAAGGAATTCCCACAACACATGACACAACACAAATGGTCGGATTTATAAAAAAATATTTAACTTCTGTTATTTGCTCACTGTGTAGACCAACAGATAAAGTTCATAAGTAGGCAGATTATTAATCTTTAAATCAAACTGATGTTAGACTTCTTAAGAAAACCTCAAAAACTTGTAGTCATCTTGTTATGTGGTCATTCTGTTATTAAAAACGTTAATAGCTGTCAGTTCTACCTGTCAGGAATATCACAGCTGATTCCCCCCAATTCCCGCTTTTATACGAAGTCATAGGCAAAAAAACAACCAGCAACAATTTGCGCAACAGTTTTCGAATTAGAAAATTCCAGAGGTGACTGCATTACTAACGGTGTATCAGTACCGTAATATTGCAATATTCATCTTTATCCTCAAGTAAAACCTGTAATTAGGTATTGCAGTTATTTCCATCAGATGTAAAATACTTCTCCAAATATATTATTTTGGGATACATAGCGCCACCGAACCTTAAAACAAATGTACAGCAGAAATTAATATATATATACACTTCAGAGGTTTATTACAGTGCTACAACACTTCTCAAAAGTCCTTCCCCAGTGGCAATATAATGCTGTTTGTAAAATGCCTCATCCTGCTTCAGGAAGCTGAGGCTGAAATCCTAAACTTCAGTTAAAGTTCATGGAAATTTTGCCATCTACCTCAATGGAATCAGGATTTCACCCTGTGAATAGAAAGGACTTTTGTTATTACTGGCACTTACTACAAAAAAATACCACCTTTTGGTGGTATTCTTTCAACCTTCTGCAATGGGAAGAGTTTGCACTTAAGTATCATAATACCAAGCATCCTCCCAATTCTTCCTTCTTGAAAACACAGCAAGTATGCAATTTAACAGGTAATACTTCTGGCGCAGCCTCAGATTGCCCTCCGAGATATTTTGCCTTGTGACGTAATGAATCACACCGTCACAGCGCTTACTTTTTTTCACTTGTCCAGTAGTAAAATTTAGTAACAAGATCACCCTCATGTAACAATTCCAAATACAAATCTAAAATACCGCCGTTTTTGATTTGCCACAGAAATTCAAGAAAGCGTCACGTAAGTAATATCCTAGTATTCACTCCAAATGTAAATAGCTGGATATTAACATTAGTGGCATTTTTCTTAATTGGCAGCAGTACTGTATCACTGAGTTCAGAATAAACATTAACAAAAGCAAAGAAGGGGACCCACTGAATCAGCTAGATCAGAACCCTTTCCTAAGGTTACACCGAGGGCACTGGTATCTGCTTAGCTGAAGCACTGTCATAGTCTCGCACCAAGTCGTTGCTGGTGTGATAATGCATGGCAATGTAGGATTTGGCAAACCCGAAAGTCGAGTTCACCGGCTGTAAGCTATTTGGGGTGCTCACTTCCTGGGAAGGGCTGCTGTTATAGATACTGTAATAGGGCTCGATTCGGGTGTTCATGGGGGTTGAGCTGCTCTGTGCATAATGCTGAAGCCCGACAGAAGCCTTGGGACTCAGCACGCTTTCCTTGGAGTGACTAGGACCACAGGCTTGGTCCACAAGCTTTTTCTGAGGTTTTGGAGACAGCATGTACGCTGAATTGGTCTCGTGGTGGGATGACTTGTTCCTGTTGACTTCCAGGCTGCCTTTGCCCATGGCTCGAAGCCTTGTCTTCTGCTTGCAGCAGAAAAAGACAAGGGCTACGTACTGCAGGCACCAGAGGACTCGTCTCCGAAGTCCCGCACTGTTGCGGGAATATATAAAAGGATTTAATCCAGATTTGAAAAAAATGAGGGTAAATCCACATAGCTCAAACTGGTAGAGAACAAAGCCACCGCTGCTGGACAGCATGTCCTGCACCAAAGAGATGCCCAGGGGCAGGCAGCAAACCAAGACGGAGAGCACGATGACGATGCACGTCACCACTGCCCTGGAGTCTTTGGCCGTGGACAGGTTGACCGCTGACACCAGCTGGAGCTGGCCGGCAGTGGTGGCTGGCGTCTGGCCGAGGTGCTTGGTGTAGCCGTGCGTCTGGACGTGCTGCGGCTTGCCGTAGCTCTGGTTCCTGTACAAGGCGGGCACGGCGCTCTGCACGCCCTCCCCAGTCCTGGCAGCAGGCGGCCCCATGAAGGGCTGCGGCCTGGAGGCGTCCACGGCCACCACGGGCGGGCACTTCCTCACCTGGGCGTTCCTCCGCAGGGCCTGGGCGATCATGACGTAGGAGACGGACACTACGGCCACGCAGCAGATAAAGTCAGTGACGTAGAGGTAGAGGATGATCTTCCCCTCGCCACTGGCGAAGCTGGACATGGGCAGGCAGAGGCGGGAGCGGCGGGTTTTCAGGGTGGCCAGGGTGGCCAGGGTGAAGCTGGTGGCCCACAGGAGCAGGGTGAGGAGGAGGGTGCAGGGGAAGGAGGCAGCGCGGTGCGGCTGCTTCCCCAGCACCATGCGCAGCCGGTGCAGGGCGATGACCGCCACCGTCTTGAGCGACATGATGATGAAGCCGGAGCTGGTGAGGTGGAAGGTGAAGCAGAAGGCGCCCGGGACGCCTCGGGCCGAGTCAAAGAAGAGGACGAAGGCGAACATGGGGGCAGCCACCCCGCAGATGAAGAGGTCGCAGAAGGAGAGGTTGAGGATCATGAAGTCGAAGTTGGTCCTGAATTTCCTGAGGGCCGGGTCGAAGAAGGACAGGAGGACGATGAGGTTGCCGTAGGAGCCCAGGCAGAAGACCAGGGCCAGCAGGGAGGCGCAGGCCGCCAGGGTGGCGGCGTGGGTCCCCTCCCGCAGCTCCCCGGGGCCGCCGCCCGCGCTGCCGTTCCCGCCCAGCGGCAGCAGCGAGGCACCGGGGGGCTCCTCCTCGCCCCCCGCCGGCAGCCGCCCCGACGCGTTCATCTCCGCCCGCCGCCTC